>JAUZSU010157082.1:0-25805 GCA_034780255.1 Parotocinclus maculicauda
ACCTTTGATAAAAGCATAAATTCTCCCGGGGATCCCAAAAATCCTCCCATATCTCGCTGATCCGCTTTGTATCCGCTAGGTGGCGACTTGTGGTTTCTTTTTCTTATTCGCTCTCACGTTCTTTGGTCCGATTAAACTGAATTTTGGTCCAAATAAGCGAATGACATTACACGTATATAAAAGGATTTGTTTCGGTAATTTAGGATTTGGTCCGAATAAGCGGCTGGTCCCATTAACTGGTGGTCCTATTAACCGGAATCGACTGTATATATATTGGCGCTGTACCGATCCGATATTCTGTGTTGGTATCTGCCCGATATGTGGCAAAATCACTGGAGATCAGATGGGGGAAAAACAGTTTAATCCAATATCTTTCCTATCACGATTATGCTTTACTACAACTTGGACAACACAGCATAAACAGAGATGTGTCACATGACCAATAGCTGGAACTGGAATTAAAACTGTTAGCTAGCAGTGTGGTCATCATGTCAGCTGTGGGGAGTTATTTTAAGCTCAAGGATGATAATAGTAAAACAGCCAAGTGCAGCGTATGCAACGCCAGTGTTTCAAGAGTTGGTATGATGAGCGTTCATTTTGAAGTACGTCCTAATTTAACAGCAAACTTCTTAACTCAATAACTAAGAAGCAACCTGTGTAAATGATGTTTACGTATTTATAACTACATGTGGCATGCAGGAACATGTAAACTCAGACTTGATGTTTATTGTTTAATCATATATAAACCCTGTACTATGTGTCCTAGGAGCTAAACAAGAAGAAGTTGCAGAAGGAGATGGAGCAGGCGCTGATGATCCGGCATGACGAGTCCACGCAGGACCTGGAGCGGCGGCAGTTGGCGTGCCTGCAGAGGCTTCGAATGGAGCTAATTCGCCTGCAGCATCAGACTGAGCTGGAGAATCAGGAAGAGTACAACAACCGACGACAAAGAGAGCTGCACAGGAAGCACGCGCTGGAGCGCCGGCAGCAGCCCAGGAACCTCAAGGTGAACATCACAGATTATTTACATTAACTTATCAGGAAGAATATCTGAATATATCTATGGGTTTGGTGGAACAAATGTTCTGCTTTTGGTGTTTTAGAACTTTACTGTTGTCATTTTTATTTGCCTTATTTAATAAGAATTTAGTTTAACTAAAGCACAACACAATACAAGATTGTCCCAATGTTCCATCTACTGTGTTCTTTATGCAAAATGACCGGGCAAGTCTTGTCCTTTTTGTATAGTGGAGACACCACAGGCACAGTGTGACAACAGAAGATTTTCCATTAGCTTTTTTAAATGACCAAAAATATGTGTTCTTTATTTATGTCTGTTAAATATTTGGAAGTGTGAATGTGATATTTCCAGTTGGAACTCTAAATACCTCCTATTTCTTTTGTTTTACTTGTCTCGGCTATCAAACCAGACATTGGAGATGCAGATCAAAAAACAATTCCAGGATACGTGTAAGGTTCAGAACAAGCAGTACAAAGCTCTGAGGAACCATCAGCTCGAAGTCTCGCCCAAGGGCGACCACAAAACCCTGCTTAAGTCTCTGAAAGAAGAACAGACACGCAAACTGGCGGTGTTGGCCGAACAGTATGAGCAAAGCATCAACGACATGATGGCCTCGCAAGCGGTAAGAAACATGATAGATCTGGGAGTTGTTAATAACACAAATGCTTAATGAGAAAGGCTTAGGGCTTGTATCTTATAGGAATCATTTACTGTTTAGCTAGCAAATCTCTAGAAATGCATATATGTCTTTCAGATTGTAAGTGCACTAATGTAAAACATACCTACAATGCAAGTATAAGCACTGTCACATGTGGTATAAATGTAGAACTGGAACTTAAAATGTCCTTAACAATGAAAACTTTAAATTAGGCTCACTATAATAATACACTTTATATAAACGTCAAAGTCAAATGTATTTCTATAGCGCTTTTTACAGTGGTGCATTGTCTCAAAGCAACTTTACAATATATTATCATTACAGGCCAATCTCATATTGAGCAAGCCTAGGGCAACAACCTTGGGATGACCAAGACCCAAAAACGGACCCATCCTCCTTGGGTGGCCTAGATGTTTATTGTTATTGTATTAATAGCAACATTAAGCAAGTAATAACAATTAAATTAAATAATGTAAAAGATTTGTATATTAAGACCTCAGCGGGAAATCCTTGTAGTGATGTCCTGATAACTGAATGATGGAGAGTTACTGCACAGTTTCTGTTGATGAAAACCAGTACAGTGAACATTGAAGTGTGTTGGTTGCTGGAACTGGTACCGGAACATCAGCTCATCAGGAGAGAAAAGAGAAAATGTAGTTACTTATTGGTTAGGAGTCTATTAACAATCACTGATGCCATGTGCAGCATGAGACTGATGGCAGCATTAACTGTAGTTGTATAGCTAGAAGGAGGAAAACCAAAGGAGAACCATAAGGTAGCACAGCCAAGAGGCAAGAGCCAGTCTAAATCTAACCAAAAGCCTATGTAAATAAGAACGTTTTAGACACTTGGACACTGTCTAAATCTCTAACTAAAGTGGGGAGTATGAGTATAAAAAGCATTTCCCCTTCCAGAAAAATAAGTAAAGACAATGTACAACCCCAAAGCAGAAAAGGATAAATAAAATACAGCAGTGTTCCTTACATTTATTTTGACTATTATTTGATAGAATACAGTATTAACACAGTATATTTAATGTTTTATTTTCTGGTCAACTTCTTTTCATTTGTTAAAAAATAAATAATTTCCTAAAAAGTTGTCATGGGGGCAATAATAATGAGGTGAAAACATTAAATAAATATTTGATTTCAAACGAGTGATTGTAAACGTGATTTTGTACAAAAGCAGTATCGACAAAAGGCTGAGGCTTAAAGCAACGAAGATGGCCAGAGGATCTCCAGTTTGTCAACAAATGCACGAGAAAATAATTAAAATGTTTTAAAGTAATGTTCCTCAAAGAAAGAATGATAGGAGTTTACACATTTTTTGACAGTGCATAATATCATCCAATGATTCAAAGAATCTGGAGGAATTCAAAACTCTGGTGTAAATTCAATTAAAAAAAAAAGTCCATTTTTTTCCCCATTTTCCATGCCATGAGGCTGTAAATTCAAAATCCTTTTTTTTTGTTTAAACATCATATTGAACACACTTTTAGTCAACTGTCCAACACTTTAATTAAATGTAATTGTGGTTACTCACATTTCCCCTAATATTTTGAGGGGTAAATGCATAACCAAAACTAGAAATTCTTCCATTGTAAAGTAGTCCCGCTCAAAGAAAAGTTACCTAAAAATGTACAGATAGTTTCTAATGATCTGTTTTTGTTTGTTTTGCTTTAAACAACTGTCTCAATGTTATTAATTGCTGCCTGGTTATACTTTCAGCTACGTCTGGATGCTGAGCAGGAGGCCGAGTGCCAGGCTTTGAAGCGGCAGTTGCAGCAGGAGATGGAGCTTCTGGATGCCTACCAAAGTAAGACAAAGGCGCAAGCTGAGGCCCAGTACGAACGTGACCTGCAGAAGCTGGAGCAGAAGGCGTCCATACGTAGAGCTCATCTGGAACAGAAGGTGAGGCTTTTATACTCAGGGAGAGAACCTTGCATGTTATGTAAGAAACTGGCACATAAGACCAAATGTGCAACATACAAGACAAAGGGAAAGTTGCAGTTCAGTTGCTCTTACATATGAATTTAAGATAGGATCATGGAAAGCATGGAGCATGATGGAGCAAGCTGGAGCATGATTTTCTTTCTCCAAAACCAGCAGCAATTGCAACAAATGACTTAAGTGGTTGTTCTGTACCATGTTTTGTTTTTTGTTTTTTTACTACAAACATTTTTTTTCCATGAATTAGGGTTTAAATGTTTACCTTTAGTTGCATACATATTGCCCTAACTGCGAGGCCTTTAGATGTTTAGAAGATGCAAGAGGTCATTTTTGTCCTTGTGTTCTAACTAGTTGCCCAGGTCCTGCTAAAAAAACAACTATCCATAACATATTGTTACTTAATGTTGGGCGGTGTGTTTGTTTCAACCCAATATGGTGATACAAGTTCAAACAAAATTGAATCTTGGTCTCACCTGACCAAAAGACCTGTTACCACATGGCTTCTGAAGCTCTAGTCAGACTGTGGAGCTTTTTCAGACAAGGCTTCCTTCTTGCCATCCTTCAGTACAGGCCTGCATTGTATAAGGATTGTGAGATTGTTGTTACATGAATAAGACTACATACATACTACATTAATAAAGATTCACAAGTTCTTCAAATTTGACTATTGTCCGATTGTGGTTTCTCTGATTGAGTCTGATCTTTCTGCTCAGATATCCAGTCCTGTTTTTAACATGCATTGCTATAATAGATAAACAGAAATGCAAAACATTTTGATTGCAGATCGAAGAGGAGCTGGCTTCACTTCAGAAAGAGCGAACAGAAAAAGTCAAGCATTTATTTGAGCGGCAGGAGCGAGAGCTGGAGACGTTTGATGCTGAGAGCGCCCGACTGGGATTTGGAAGTTTGGCCTCCTTGGACTTTCCTAAGGAGGATGACAGATGATCAAACCCAGGCCTGTAGGACTGTTCGATGCTGATGTCTCTGGACACATTGTGCCTGTACTGTCTCAGACTCGGATTTACCAAGATCACATTTACAGTGACCATGCTGGATCAGTCTTTTGAAGTATCTTAATTATTGTCTGGGGGAACTTCTCTAAAGGAACATAATCTGCAGCCGACACAGGTGACTTAATGGAAAGCAAATGCTCTAAATCTAGAAGAACAGACCTTTTTTTCTCCATACCGTCAACTCACTTTTGGTATTAAATCAGTAATTCAGGATATTTTAGTAAAAGTAAGCACTTTGATATGTTTAAGTATGAACCCAACATGTAAAGTGAACATATTGTGAGAAAATGCCTTTGGTCTTATCAAAGGACATTGCGACTGTAGAATGTGTCCTCCGTCTTCACCGTGGCTATTAGCTGTTTTTGTCTTTGTTTCTCACAGCGAATGTGAATACTGTTGACGAAAGCTGTACGCAAAAGCAGGTTTTGAAACAGTGTCTGATTTTAAAATATAGTAACTATATCAAGAACATTCGATTACTTTCATATCGTGGTAGAACACACCTGTTTTTGGAAAGGAAAAAAAAATAGGCACTATAATAATTTCTTTATTGTTCAGTATCCTAAATGAATTGGCATTAGTTTTTATCAGGGTGTTTATTACAACAAAATCAATTCTGTCAGATTCCTTCCTGGTATTATTGCATGCACTTTAAAAGACAAATTCAGGTCGTGAAGTGAGCATGGATCTGTCAGAGATTTTAGCTGTCTGTAAATAAAAAGTGGTCCATAGCGGTTTTGTTTCATGGCTATTGATACTGAACATAAGCTTTATCTTTGATATGAGAGATTGCCAAATTGCCAAATGCCTTTAAGTTGTGTTGATGAATGTTTTCATTTTTTTTTGCCCAGGCAACATCATTGTTTGTTGCATTGTGATTCATTCAGTGTGGAGTTAATCACTGCTCTTGTACAGGGAAAAAAATGGTGCGATTTGTGTTGTAAAAAATTTTATATAAATATTTGTATATGATAACCTAAATAGGGGTTTACACATGTATTGGTCAGTATTTGCAAACAGAAATATAGGGAATATTATTCACTGGTGGTGATGGAAGGCAAACTATTTTTGTAAGCGAAATAGAGAGAATTGCCAGTTTCGTTTGTAATGTGACAGCATAATGGTTACAGAGGGGTTCTTTCTGGCAGGGTTCGTGGCTAGTTGGCGACTGAGTAAGCAACATCTAAAAATAAGCAGCTTCTTAAGAATTCTTAAGAATTCAAATGTCGTTCTAGAGATATGGCAATTAACATGGGAACCATCCGTTTTAAGAACAGATTATGTGGGCCCAGGACATTTAATAATATCTTTTTAATCCCTAAAGATTCATATCTTTTTTAAGATACCACTTGCGTCACACTATGCATACCTGGCACATAACATGTGGAACGCAAACTAAGGGATGCCATTCAGTTTTCGTATTTTGTGACTGTCATTACAGGCCTGTTTTCGAACAAAGCCATTGTTGAAACTGCCATTGCACAAGTGAACTGATGTTTTAACGAATAAACTCTATGAAGTTTTGGTTGACTATTGATATGTGATGTAGATATATATACGTGTGTGTGTGTACATACACTACTCACAAAAATTAGGGGATATTTTGTTAGGGAATATTTCATTTTGGAATATCCTCTATTTTTTGTGAGCATTATATATACACAAGTATATTTAATTTATATATTATTTTTTTTTTCCATTTCAGGCTATAAAGAGATTACCAAGAACTCCTGTAAGTGCAATAAAACAGCATTGTTGATTATTGTTCATTGCATACAGGTGATTGAAAATGTAATAGGCCATAATATTTTAAAAACATGAGCACTGCCCAGCATGAGGTCTGCAAAATTAGTGTATGTATGGATAAAAGGCCAGTCACTATATTATTGTACAAGAGACTTGTACAAGAAAAGATTAACATTTACTAGACTACAGCATATATGTGACATATATGTAGAAAACGTTTGTAAACCTCTTAATACAGTTGCAGGAACTGAGAAGTGTTTTTGATCATATGTTGTCATGATGTTGCAGTAGTCAGCAGTGTTACCTCATAGCCCCAGATACCTGGGTTTGAATCCTCTGTATGTTCTTCCCATTTGTGTGTGTGTGTGTGTGTGTGTGTGTGTCCTACGATGAATTGGCGCCCTGTCTAGGGTTGTTTCTGCCCTTGCACCCAGAGTTGCCAGGTGGGCACCGTCTAGCCTGCGACCCTGTGTGGATTAAGCGGAAGATAATGAATGGATGGATGGATGAATGTAGAATAGTTCACTGTTTTTAATCTTTGTCGAGCCATGTAATTTGGGATAATTTTTTAATATAGCGTTCCTGCCATTGTAATGGCTCTGAGTAGCAATTCTCCCCCTACGCTGACTATGACATATAAGAATATCTCCACAAATGAAGGATCTATTGTGATCCTTGGTGGCGAGGGCCTCCAGAGGAGCAAACATCTGCCTGAGCATGGCCTGTTAAACCTTCCTGCGGTCTCTGTGGGTTGTGACATTGTGTGCTGTCTCTGTTCATTTGCTGTCTCAGGCACCAACAGTGTCTAATGGATTTTAATATAAGGACAAGCTCTGGTTCCAGCTTCCAATTAGCTCGCAGCTCCACCTATTAACTTTTACATATGAATAAATTAGCAGCCGCATATTTATGGCATCTTGCATGGTTTGCTTTAGCAGCAGAAGGAGTGCCGGGAAAGCGTGCCATGAGGGGGACGTGCCAGTCATGGGAATGCCCTTTTGATTACGCCTGGTGCTGTGGGCACTGCTGATCTGGCATCCTTGTGCTTGTGTGCGTGTGCGCGTGTGTGCGTGCGTCTGTGTGTGTTGGTGGAGGAGGCAGACACACAGATGGGTGGTGCAGACGGACTGGCAATATTGCAGGCCAAATCTGAGCAACACCATCTCTGAATGCAGATGCTAGAGCAACTGGAGAGCTGCAGATTGTAGGCAGTGTTAAGCAGGATAAAATGGCATTGTGAAAGGAAGAATTATTAAACAGCTGTTTGAGATGTGTGGGTATTTGTGTGTAAAATCTGTCTTTTCTGTGGTAAGAATACTCAATTGGAGAGGATGAGTAATTAGCAATCGGCTAATGTTTGTGCACTTTATATACTTGTACAATGGGGTCTGTGGAGGACATGGAATTTTGTCTTCAGATAAGGACAAAGAAGAGTTTTACCTTTGAACATGTAACGGCTAAACTAATAAACATGTGCTTAAAGATATTGGAATGCTTGATGACTCCAGAAGATCTCTTTTTTACCAATAATATAATCCTGTAATTTAGTCATATTGTATTCCCACCCACTCTAGTCTCCAGTCTCATGACAGCTACCAGTTGTAAAAATATTTTTTTTTTTCTCCACCATCTTTTGAGTGATCCAAATAGGAACAGTAAGGTGACTGGCTCATTCATAGGCACTGAATTTAGAGAGTGTGCTCTGTCCACACCGCTATTCTCTTCCATTCCTCCTTGTGTTATGAAGCACGCAGGCAACAGATTGCAGTCTCCATTAAAGCCAAACACTGTCAGATTTCTGACAGCTCTTCCTCCGGGTATTTGTTCCAAGTACACAGCAACAAAAACACAGATCACCTGAGCTCTGCTGCCCTGCAATTACTGTCTTTCTGTCTCTGCTTTTTGTTATGTCCCTCAGTCCCAGCTTTTTTGTCTTTCTCAGTTTGTCTTCTTTTATACGTAGGCGTATTTTTCTGCAGTTTGATTGATGACTCATCAAAAACAAAAGAAAGTGCTCTTCTGAAGTTGTAGCGTAGTCCTGTTTCCCGTCGTGTTTCCTGTTGCACCCTCAAGAACACATGCACACCTCTGTACAATGTTTCTTTCAGTTAAAATTACTTTTATAAGGCTACTCTGGAAGATACAGTACTGTGCAAATTTCTTCTAAGGAATAAAAGGCTGAACTCTATTGTTTAGTGCTGTCTTTATTTCAATAAAGCCATAGAAGGTGATGGTAACTGCTGTCGTTTTGTGTGTGCTTTAAAATAAAGAAAGAAGAAAAACATTTTAAAAGAGAGTTGAGAAAGGGACAGACTACTGAAGATTTAAAAAATGTTGTGCAAAGAAAACTTAGCATGATCAAAGATGCTATTATAATGAATTAGAAGTTTTGAAAGAGAAGAATAAAACAGATAAAAGTTAAAAAAGAGAAAGTTTGAGAAGAATGAAAAGAGAAGAAAGTAAGTAAGTAAGAAACCACTAAAGACAAAGTACTGTATACTTTGTTCAGAAGACACTCTAAGATTATACTAAGAAAAAGCCAAACTCAAAGGGAGGAAAATGCAAAAGAATTTAATAAAGGAAATTTACTATCATTTGAGTTTTGGAGCTCTAAGAAACAATCTTTATAGGCATCATTTTGAAAATCACTTTCTACCTAGAATTGTTTACAGTCTTTGCAGTGGGTGTGGCTGCAATAGTTAAATAAGTGTCTAAATACTTTTGATCTTGAGTTGACCCTCTTGATTTCCCTGTCCACTGTCTCTTTTACAAACAGTGCGTTTTACATCCCTGTACCCATCTTCTCATCAAGAAATATTCTTTATCAGCTTGTTTTGAATGTCGTTTCCGAAAAGCTTTGTTCCATCATAAAGCAACCTAAAGCTAATAAACCTAATAATCAATCTAATACTCATTTTCTCAAAACGGCATGTGTGCTTCCCTTCTGTTATATATCAGTCCAATTACTCTTTTTACCCCCCTCCCCACCCCCTCTCTTATATATCGAGCGTTCCCTTTTGTGGCAATAGATGAGGCTTTCCTCTATGAGTACAGTGCACGAACAAGACAACACAGACGAGCAGTGTGTGAGGAAGAGAAAAAAAATAACAGTTTCTACCCAGTCACAGTCCGCTGGATTCCTATTACTTTGTAAATATGTAGGGGTGATTAAAGCATGTGTAGCATGCAACGCCTTAGCGAGTCTGCAAATAAGGGTTAGCACAGGTTAACCACTCCTACAATTCTGCTTTTCTTCTTAGAGGTTTGAACGGCTTTTGGATAGAAAATGTATTCACAGAACTGAAAAAACACTGGATGGCTTTAAGCGTTCACGATAGAAACGGAACTATGCTTGTTTGCTGCAAAAAGTGCAACACAGTTGAAAATACACTGCCATGGGACGAGATGTGTTTTAAAAATGTGTTGTAGTTTGCCCTTCCCCCATCAAAACTCACTTTGAAATATCCCTCAATTCTAGACCGGAGGGAATCACTCTTCCTCATTAAAAAATCAACAGGCATCAATGTTGAATGAGAAATATGAGGTCAAAAAAGACAGGAAATATAGAGAGGAAACAGCAAAGGAGGAGGAGTGTGGTAGTGATGCATAGGTAAGAGATAATATGAATACAGAAGTATATCGTTGAAGAAATATAAAAAAAACCTGAAGACATGAATGTAAAATATTGAATGAAGGACAGACCGGAAAGCAGAAAAGGAAAAGAGAAGACTTAAAAACAATCAAAATTGTCAGTAAGAGTGAAAGACGTCCGAAAAGATTAGAATAGAGAATGGGAAGGGAGTGGGAGGAAAGCCATATATAATAAAGAAAATGTAACCGCTCTGGAAAGGAACCACTTTTGTTTCCGTCACCTCCCTTGGATGTGTTAAAGATGAACTTTGGTCTATTTGAAAATAATTTGGTCTAATTGTGGCTGATCGGTTTCCAGTGGTCTAATGTGACTCTTGAGAGACAACCACCTCAATTCAAATTGCAGAAGTCCAAACAGCATTGACATGTTTGTAGGGAATCAATGGGGAATTGAACCCAGATGTGGACAGTGCAGTCTATAAGAATCAGAATATGCTGACTATACAATAATTCACATGCACTTAACAGCTTTCACACCAAATACCATTTTCATATTCTACATGCATTTCTCTTCTCTCTCTCTTTTTCGTGTATTCACCTACTGGGTGCCTTTAGTGTGTGTGTGTGTGTGTAAGTGTGTGTGTGTCTGTGTCTGTGTCTGTTTGTGCATGTTTGTGTGTGGGTGTCTGTTTGTGTCTGTTTGTGCATGTGTGTGTGTCTGTGTGTGTGCATGTTTGTGTGTCTGTTTGTGTGTGTCTGTGTCAATGTTTGTACGTCTGTGTGTGTGTGTGTGTGTGTGTGTGTGTTTGTTTGTTTGTGTGTGTGTCTGTGTCTGTGTCTGCGTGCGTGCGTGTGTGCGTGCGTGCGTGCGTGTGTGTGTGTGTGTGTGTGTGTTGGTCCTGTAGCCTGTAGCAGTAGAGCATATGAGTTGGTAAGTAGGCTGGGGGTTTGTCTGGATGCATAGCTCTAAGGGAGACTACATAATTCATGCTGTGGTCCTCCGGCTCTCTATACAAAATAATTACACAAACACAAACAAAGCACATACCTCACACAAAGTCTTAGAACACAAATAGCACCACCAAAACAGCATCAGCTCTGAACACAGTTATACCATAACTTTCATATCATATTTACTTCAGTCATTACATTCTGCTGATTTACTTGTCTCTTAATGCTTCCTCCAACTGCTAGATGCAGATAATGTTTTCTTATTCCATTTTAAATCTATTGACTTTTTTAAACATTGATGTCAAGTCTCTGATATAACAATGCAGGCTTCACCATGATGCTCCCACCGCCATGCTTTTTAGCTGTAATTAGGTGTTGGTGTGCTCCAAATATGGTGTTGCCTAAAGATTGAAGTTTTGTCAATTGTTAATTCTCATTGGTTCTAATAACATTTAGAAATGTTATTTACGTTTACGAAATGTTATTTTCAGCACCTTCCAGGATCTGATGTGGTAACTTGACAAAAGAGAAAAGCAAATAAATGCTTAGTGAAGTCTTTAGCCCCAGCTTGTGACTGAGGGTATGAGGTACAGAGCTCATACTACAATGTCCCCATGTAACAAATTCACAAATGTATGAATAATACACTGCTCACAAAAAAATAACAAACATAAAAAAAAAACATAAGCATTTTAATTTATTAATAGCAGATGGAAAGCATAAACATAGTCTTCTTCAATAAGTCTAAGTCAAATAAGACACATCAATGCCACAGGATACTCTCCATTCAACCAGAAGTGGCAGGTCTTGGTGTGTAAGGGAAAGAGTCAACCAAAAGTGACGTAAAAGGCTACACGAGCAAGGGAAAAGTCATGTTCTGTGACATGTTCTCCAAATATTGCAAGCAAACTGACTGCCAAGAACTAGTGGGCTCATAAACTTTAGAGCTACTTATTACTGATGAACATAATATTTATGTGAAAAACACAGTTTTGGCAAATAAAGTTGTAATGAGTTTTATGGGTTTGTTTAATGTTTCCGTAAATAAGTTTTATAGGTTTGTTCAATGTTGACCTGAACTAGGTTTTTTAATGCCTTATGAGCTAAAGTTCACCTAATGATACTGTCTATTACAGTCCTAAAATGCAAGGCCACAACTCTGCTCCTTCAAATCTAGATAATGTCATAATTGTCTTACAAGAAAAGGTCAAGGTTACACCTGTGAGCTTTATGCTTCAAGTTACATTTATGTCGAAACAAATTGTGGAGATTGTGAAAATGATGCGGATAATATTATATTAAAAATTTATTCCTCTTCAGTAAGCACTTTATCCTGGCAAGGGTTACAATGGAAATACTGTACACAATCAAACTCTGAGCGTTGTCCACCAACACAGTGCTGGTGCCCAATCCGTGATTTCACACTTCAAAATAGCTCCTGATACTTGATTGAAAAACTTGGCTTGGCTCTGGCACCAAAAGGTGAGCGTTCTGCAAGCATGGATCAGTGGCATGAGGAGATGCAGTTGGTTTCCGTTTGATATGTGATGTGTAAGAAACACATTGTAATAACCTTTAATCATCTGTGTGACATCCAAAGCATTTATAACCAATAAATCAGTGGTTAACAATATGGAGTATTATAATTATGTGAGGGTGATTTGTCACTTTTTGTTTACCAAGAAGTTGCAGTTTTGTTTTTTTAGGAGCTTAAAGTTAATTCCATGGAGTGTGGAGTGTGTCAGATTGGGAGATGGAGGTTGGGGTTGAAAGTATTCTTATCTCCAAAAGGGAGCACTACAGAAAAAAAGTTTGGGAACCACTGCAATAAACCACACAATCACGTACCCAACCTTATGAAATGTGACAATTTTCTAACACATTTCAGTCATGATTTGTTACACTCCTCTACATAATTGTTTCAATAAAGATTTGAATTTATATACATACACTAAATGGATTAGTACCTAATTTTTCACTGTGGAGGTTTAAATGTGTGTGTGTGCATGCGTGTGTGTGTGCGCATGTGTGCATGCCACACATATGACATTAATAATGACAATGATAGAGAGGGTCTGACAGTTTTCGACACTATGGGAAACTGTATCATCCCCAAAAGGAAAACAGCTATTTTCTTTAATGAATCTGCAAAGCCAAAAGTCACACGATTTGCGTTTTAGTTTACTGTTTGTCTGTCTGTCTTTCTCTCTCTTTCTCTCTCTCTCTCTCTGTATGTGTGTGTGTGTGATTGTTTGTGTGTTTGTTAAGGGGCCTTGTACTCATTTTGAGTGAGGTGGGTATTGACGGCAGCAGAGGGCTGATAAGAGGGACTTAGCCTCTAATTACTGCGCTGAACTGCCTGCTCCAGTTGATGAAAACATCCCTCTGTCTCCCTGGTTTTGAGGAATTGTAGATTAGCCAAGTCCGCCCCTCTCCTTTACTCTGGCCTTGGCTTGTATTATGCTAATGCATTTATTTATTTGCGTGGCAGGCTTTGACTTTTCTCATCTGTGTTTTGTTATCTCCTCCACAGTGTATGTCCAGTGCTAATCTGTTAGATTGGACATTGCTAATGAAATAAGTTCCATTGCCAACAGTTACTACTGAATAACAGTGCCACAGACTTCTGACTTCACTAGCAGTAACTGTAGCCCTTCCTCATTCAGCACTAGCCATACTTGAATCTTTGGACTGGACTGACTGGCAGAGCATCTTGAACACAGGATTGGTGGAGTAATTGTGTTTGGAAAATAAATCTGTGCATCCACCTGCGTAGTTTTGATAAGACTTCTAAAGCAGATGTTCAAGCGAAGTCGAGGCACATCCCGCATGGGCAAGTCTGAAAGGTTTTCAATTTAGTTTAGGTTAGGAGACATTTCCAAAGGTAGTGAAACTGAAAAATCCAATAAACTCTGCAGGCGCTTCAACTAGCTCTCATGTTCTGGAGGTTATGATTGGAATTGCAATGCTTTTAAGGGACCTGCCAAAATTTAGCACACACTGTCACTAAGCCAGAGGGCATGAAAGAGAGCGAGAGCATAGTGGGAGAACTGAGGGAGTAGAAGGAGAGCTCTGTATGGTTAAAGCCAGTTAAAGCTGATGAGAACTGGCTGAGCTCAGCAGCTCTGGGCTGGGCCAGTAAAAGGAAAATGGAGAGAAGGGCAAAAATTGCTTCTAGGTTTATTTTAGTCCAACTTGGAACTGACGTTTTTGTCCTTCTGGTTTCTGGGTTTTGGATGTGTAATTAGGTAAATACATGCTACTATTGGGAAGCCAACTCCTATGAAAAACTGGCAAATACTTGAAGTCATTGTCAAACTTCATGAGAAAATCACTATTTAGCTTCACAAAGTGACAGCAAACACAAGATTCATGTTAAGGATTTTATATCCACAAAACATTTAAAATAAATAAAATAAAACACATCTTTAACAAAAAAAACAGTTTAAAATAAATATTGACATGTAACAATAGACTATCAGTTTTATACAAATATCATTTATTCCAAGGCAGCAAAGTCTGTCTAATCTATCCCTATATTTTAGGTCAGGCAGTATAAAACAAGTTATACTGTATTTTCACTTTTGACATCCAACAAAAAATGTCTTGAATTGGCAAATGAAACGTTTGGCAAGTAGTTGTTCTAGTGATGAATCACATAGTCATGCCACTGTCTTGAGGGCACTGTCTCAAAGCAGCTTAACAACTATATAGGCCTGTAGCTCCATTTGAGCAAGACTACAGAGACAGTGGCAAGGAAAAACTCCCTAAATGTGATAAGGACCTTAGGTGGACCAATACTCAAAAAGGGACTCAACCTTTTTGGGCAGTCTATAAGATATACATAAGAATTAATCTAAGATTATTTCTTAATAAATGTATATGTTAATAAAATTATACATTGATAGTGAATAGTATAAAATATACAGAAGTTAAATAGCAACAACTAAAATCGAGAACATATTTAAGGAAAGTGTATAACTATAATGTAATCAAATATGAACTATAATAAATTTAAGATAATGCACTAGTATGAGAATATAATAAAATCAATAATACAATAATACAAATTTATAAAATACGCTATGTCCAGTAAACGGAGTCACTGACGGTTCTCATCTTCTCCAGCAGGTGACATTTTTGGGGCCATGATATCTTTAGCTAACAGAAACAGAAAGGGCAGTTAGGACCCTTAGATGTGATCTTGATAAAGATATGAGAACTGGAACTGGTGATGGAAGAACAGCTTGAGTGGTACATTAGTGTGAGATAGAAAATTACAATGCATGCCACTGGCTAAAATCTTGTCACAAGATTGATTGTAAAAGTCAGCATGAAACCCAGTGTAATCGCCTACAACTGAAACATAATCATGCATAATGTGACAGTGAATGAAAGGAATTAAATGAATAGTAGATAATGGTAATGACCTGTTTGGTTCTAGTAATTTTTTGTAACTTTCTCCTCCTTCTGTGTAATTTTTGTATCGGTGTTGTATTGTAATGTCTTAAATTCTTTAGTTGAATATGTTGAATTGACAATACAAATGGAAATACCACACACATTTAGGTGTGACAGGTTTGGGGATAAATGTCACACTTGACCATGTATGTGTCGTGCCAGAAGAATGCCCTTTTCCTCAGTGTCCCCCAACGAACGTTCCAGCACGTACAGCTCTTGACCTTGTGTGAAGAGTTTGGACCTGCACATCCATATGCATGTTCTCTCTTTCTCTCTCTCTCTCTCACACACACACACACACACTGTACAGGTGTAGAAGAGCATTTGTAGCCCAAGGGCAGAAAGGAAATGCTGACATTGTACATGCAGACTCAGAACTGCTGTCTCTTCCAAGTTGCCAGCTTCATGCCAACAGTCAGCACATGCATCCACATTCTTCCCAAACTGTCCAAACTTTTGATTGCCCTAAATCTGCCCCATGTATGTTTCATTGTCAGAATTTTTAAATGCCAATGGATAATGATCTGTACTAGTTCGTGTGATGGTGGATCTCTGCTCATAATTGTTTTACTTCATGCATTTTGTATGCATCACTTCATGTATTGTTACATTGGTACATTCCAATCCTCCAGAAAGCAATTCCTAATTTTTTTTTGTTTGTTTTCTTTGTTACTCTGTTCTTACTTAATTTTACCCTTTAGCCTTAATAATGGGTGCGGACTTTGTCGCAAAATGCTACCAAAGACAGTTAATTAATCTTAATTGCTTTTTTGTATGGGCCAGCCTGCCGATCTGCCGAGGTTACACCTAACAACTACTTCTCACTAAATTGCTTTTTTCTTCTCATAAGGCGCAGACAGGGCATGATAAATGCACATTCCCTCATTCCTCTTTATCCATGCAATTCTGCCGTGTGGAAGCTGAGGAAAGCTTTTTGCGAACTGCCAGATATTCACAGTGCTTGGCAGGTGGCTATTTGAAGTTGTGCTTTGGCTGAGGGGGGTGGAGGCATAGAAGGTTGAGTAATGGCTGCTGCACTGTTCTTATCACTGGTCCACACACCTGCACTTCTCTGAGTGCCATATTCCTAATTACCCCACACTTCTCCACCTTACCACAATGCTGTGCTCTGTATCTTTCTATGCTATACATTCCTGGACAGATGCCTCCCCTGTCCATTAGTTGCACTGTGGAATTGGATTGATGGTCGCCCCAGCTGGCCTTCCTTTTTTTAGTCGACTGAGATAGACACTGATGCTCTAGTCACCTCTGCTAGGAAGCAATTAAATATGGCAGGGAGTTATGTTGGTTTTCTTGTATGAAGTGAAAAACAAACCACAGATGATGATATGAATCCTATACTTTTGTGAGCAGCTGCATAGGCCAGCAAATTATATGAACAGAAGGTAAATTGACTTTTGGAGCAATTTCTTCACCAGTCAATTGACTAGCCATGCAACCTGGCAGGCATTCAGTCCCATAGCTAGGGTCATGGTAAGTTGATGTGCCCGAAAACCATTTTTTTCAATGTGCACCGCCTTTTTTCATAGTTCTGAGTACTTTCTCACATGTTCACACCACCAAGAACAAACAGGACCTGGGAACGAATGTACTTCTTAAAATGCTGTATATATATATGGGCTTTTTTAGCTTTAACTTCATAGTAGGTACTTTGTTCAGAGCATAAGAACCCTGGGAGACGTACATTTGCGGCCATGTAATGTTCATTTCAAATGTTATGTACAGCGATTGGTCGAGACATAAGTGATGCAAGTACACTGGTCGTGCTAAGTCCTACTTTGTGAGTCATAAATTATTGTCTAGCCTGTTTTATTACCCAACTCACTTTTTTATAGTGAGCCAACCAATTAGGGCTTACCTCTCATATATCAACCTGCTCCTGCCCATATGAAGGCAAAATAATATATTTTTTGAGCTGAGCTATGGTTAATATTCCAAAAACAACTGCAACTGTCTGTCCAAATCAAGCCAGGCTATACTAGATATATGACTGTGACCATATTCCTTAACCTTAAATGAAATAAAACCTGTTATTGTTTATACCGCTCTCCAAGGCATCCTTGTATCTCTTGTCTGGTACTTCAGCATAATTGGGGCAACATTTAAAAAGGGGGATTGTGTATTTCTCCAGGATCTGTTGTCATCCCTACACCATTTTAATAGCACTGTCCCTCTGTATGTGAAGCAGCAGGAAGCCTGAGTGATTTGGGAAGTAAGAATGAGAAGCACACTCTGTGAGGCCTGATTGCAGAGAGGACATTGTTTGGCCTCCATTTATACCACGTTGCGCAAATGGGGAAGCCAATCCGGCTATGCGTGTTTAGGAGAGATTTTCTGGCCAGTGAAATAGCACCATCTTTCTGCCATATCTCATCTTTCTCACTTTTCTGTTCTCCTGTTATTGCAGTGGTGTGGCGTTTGTTCTTGTATATGAATAGGGAGTAGTTCCCAACTGAAACACAATGAGTTTTTATTTTACATTTATTGCACTAAGCAAAAAATGAAAGCAAGCAAGGTGATAGATTGTTATTTTGGGTTCTAGGCAACCTGACAAGATAAAGCTATAGCGTTGGGTTTTTTGGACGCTGCGTTGGGCTGAACGACAACAAAGCAGTGGAAACCACTGCTGTTCAAGCCAAGCTACTATAATAGTATACTTACTCATTTTGGAGCTGGACTAGATTCACTTGCTGCTGTGAGTATAGCGTAACTGTGAAGCACACAACAACCAGCAGAAGTAGCCATGAAGCTTTCCGGCCTCCTGGGTCAGAAAGGTTCCAGGCACAGGCCAACTGGCAAGCCCCTAGACAGTGATGAATGTCTGAGAGCTCTGTGGATGACGTAAAATTTTTCATCATTAATCCGGGCCATTATATGACTGTTTCCTCTGCCATTGTTCCCCGCTCTCTTCTGAGTGTTCATCCCAGCAGAGCTGACGCAGCCCCTCTGGGCCAGTGGGGGGACCCCTCGGTTGAGGTCAGAAGAAGATGACTTAGCTAGAGGAGCAAACAGGCAGGCACAGATGTTCTGAGAGCACTACAAAATGCCTGCACACTACCAGAGAGAAATATTGGTGTGACATTTAGTGCAAAGACAAAAATGCTTCAGGAATGATATTGAGATGTTATCCAGTTGGAAAGGTCATCTTTTGAGAACTCCTATATACAAATCCTATGTATATATTGATCGTAAGCAAATTAACTAATTTCTGCATGGAAAAACCTCATGACTAGTGTCTGTCATTGCTGGGTTGTTGAATTACATGGATTTTAGTGTATTAGTCTAAAATACTGTATATCAGATGGCATGACTCCTGACCATCTTATGTCTGGGACTGGGTAGTTTCAGATCCATGTTATCTCACAGTCTGGTAACTCCAGTACTCTGTTATATAAAAAGGCAACTCCCTGATCTTGTAACGTTTGCAGTCACTGCTCTCGCAGACAAACATCTCCACCGTGCCTGTGCTAAACCATTTTCTGTCAAAGCCCTGCTCCATTGCTATCAGGAATAATACCTGTTACCTCACCTCTGCTGGGAATAGAGAACAGCTCCGCACACTCAGTCTTACTCTCTCATTCACACGTGCTTTTTTGAATGCAGAGGAAACTATGTCGGCTGTGAAATTACTGATCATCAGGGCCTTTCTTTCTCCGCCCACTGTGGAAAGTGATGGATTCCTTGGACAGCAAGGGGACAGAGGGGTGAAAAAGAGAGGAATTTAATTCCTTCATGTTTAAGTCTACAACCTGCCAATCTCGTCTGTGCAGTGGCTCCTCTTGTGTGTGTTTTGTGTGGATTAAGTGTGGGTATTCTCCGTGCACAACAGGACAGAAAACGGCTCCAGTGGTGCTGACTCAGGCCTGTGTTTGAAGAGGATAAAGCCTCATTCCAATAAAAAATGGCAAACAAGTTCTTATAGATTTGCCTGAAAGTACCCAAAAGCTCACTTTTAATAAGGTATTTGCAGTTCATATGAATTGAGCTGCCTGAGTCGGCTTTAGATTTTACTGGAACAGGAAGGGACTTTAAACTTTTTCACTTCAACACATGTATGCAAGAGCATGCTACCAAACTAAAAGACGTTTATCACTTCTGCACCAATGGCTCTAGTGCTCAGTGGCTGCTCTATTGTAGCTCAGGAGTTAATGGAGATTCTCTTTTGCGTTTCATTACCGTATCTGCTTTCTCTCAGATGTTTTTCCTAAAAATCATTTGCTGAATTGGAATGAGATAAAAAGACAGAAATAAAATTGAGTTAAGATAAAAAAGTTTATATTAAAAACTTAAACTTAAAAAAATAAACACCTAGGATTTAGGGACGTCGGATTTTTAGGTATCACTGCTTCTAGCTACTGGCTCTTACCACTATGTCACCACTCTGTGCAAAAGTTTGTACAGTTAAAATAATGTATGACTTAAAAACAGCTCATGTAAATGTATTATATTAGATGGGAATGTAGACAAGTAATTGAGATATATTCAAACATAAATATATAATGCATTTATTTTTTATGTTTAACCCATTTTATAACTGGTCAGGGTCCCAGTGGATCCAGCGCCTATGCTCAGATATCAAAGGGTACTCGTATAATCTTGCCCTGAATTGAATGTCAGTCCATTGTAGGGCTCTGTGGGGGTTGCCATTACAGCACTGGAGTAGATCCCCTCAATGGGCTGGCCTTGCTCAGGCACAGAGAATTGTATCTGCATGAGACACCCGACCGAGCCGTCAAGCACTGGATACTCCGATAGAATGTGGAGCATCATTTTAAAATCAGGTACTGCTGGACAAAAATTTATGACTTAATTTAATCCAATGGAGTTCAAATCAAGGCTCAGTGCAAATCTGCCAGGTTGCCAAAAGTAGGCAAACCATTCCTTTCTGGACTTTTTTCTAGAAGTGAAGGACTGAAAGTTGTTGAACTGGCTTGTTGGGAAGGTGGAAACCTATTAACATGGTATATCAAGAGCCAGTAAGGCATTCAATATAAGCAATTGGCACAGTTTTTTTAATGGAGATTCAATGCGCCGTTACTGAATATTATGTTATAAATGAGTGTGGAGAAATAACAAAGAGCATTAGAACTGGTGTGCACAAATTATTGGCCATATACTGTATTAAAGACTCTGGCGTCATTTTGCTATGGGAGTCTATTTAGCAAATAGCAAGTAATTTGATACTCAGACTTCTATTTTCCACAGAAGTGGCATAAACTTCCTGGCTTAGAACCGGCCGTATAGACAGGAAAGTTTTGAAATGGCTTAAAAATGTATGTGGACCAGAATTATAGGTTAAGTTTTCTGATGTTCTCTACAAAGTGGAAGTTCTCAAGACAGTCTGCTGATGTGGTGTACTTGACTTGTAGTGCAGATGTTTTTCGATGTTAGTCTGAACCGATTATGTGAGACTGTTCATGATTTTGTGTGTGTGTGTCTGTGTGTCTATGGGTCAACTGGTCATTGTAATTACTCGGATCAGTAAGCGTGAAGGTGGGTCAGTGCTCTGCTGTTGGAGGCTGGTCGAGGCCAGCTGGTGATCTAATATCCACATCAACAGCTGTGTAATCGCAAACCTGTGGTCCAGCCAACCTGGTTCCCCTTACCTGCCAACACTAAGATAATTCAGGTCCATAAACTCCAGCTCCCAGGATCCTCTGCTGCCTTTGTAGATCCTCCTTGAATAGACCGGTCTCCAAGCTATAATTAGAACAAGCCATCTCAGCGTGTAATTGGACAGCTGTTGTTTGAACAGTTGTCATGTGGGTCTCCAGGTGCAGTGGCTATAATGCCAAAGCACCTGTGAGAAATATTCACTAAAAATGCATTTTAAGATAACATTAAAAAAAAAGTAAATGGTGAAATACTGTCAGTATTTGATTTGTTCTGAACACGTCTGTAGTACTTCCAAGATCCAGGCTCAGATTTGTCCTGTATTTAGGGTAAAAATTAAGATGTTCATGGGGCTGGCAGAAAAGTCATCAAGTTATTGCTCTGCTGTGTGCCTAATGGAAAAAAAAATTAAATTATCAGCTAATTTGTGCAGATGTCTCTGGTGACAACAATTTACACATTGTGGCAGTTTCAATTAAGCTAGGCACCCCATTTTTCCTTTTTTTTTAAATTTCAGAGCATTTAAGCATTCAAGACGATATGTAAAGAAGACTTATGATTACATCACACCGCAAACTTGTACAAATGTGTGTTGACCAACGAACGACATGACCTGCTTCGTTTGAGCTGGCACTAGATAAGAGGTTGCTGCAGAACAGCAGATACATCAGGAAGATAGTTCTACCTCTAGTAATGCAGCAGACAAGATTTTATACAATGTTACACAAACCAAACTGATATTTTTTTTATCAATGTTGATAAACAGTATTACAAACAACACAGAATACCAGGTAGAGAGAGACTCAACCTGTGACTGGTAAACCAGTTTATATAGTTATAGGTAAGATAGGATATACAGGTAGTGGAAAAACAAACAAACGAGTACTACATGCAATAGGACAGGTACCTACACATGCAAACACAATGTACAGTTTCTTACAAATAAGTAGCTGAAAGTCTTACACACTAACACAAGTAATTTGCACAAACATATTCTCTTAATACATCAACCAATTTGCAACTGTCTACAGTCCAAATATGAGCTAACAAGCAAGCACAGACAAACACACATGAATAACAGACTTCTGCTTTTAACTCCCACCTCTTCTTGTTTGTCTGCAGGATTGGGTGGCTGTTAGGGTGACCAGCTATTTATGACCACGTCTTTGTATGATTTATTCTAGTTTTTAAGACCTTGGTTATTAAACTAAATGAACATTGATCAGATGGTCATTAAAAGGCCCATACATGTAAACAGCCATTGAGACAGGATGGGGTGTGTGCCCACGATGGAACGTGTTGAACATAATCCTGCTGGCTAACCCAATATGTGTATAACAGGAAGGCAGGAGGAACAGTTAGAACGTCCGCTATGTTTCTATATTACATTTACATAATTTAAAGTGGGTACACTTTAAATATAGAGGACCCAAGTAGGGGTTTCCTCATAAAAACAGGAGTAGTTACAATAACAATACAAACTTTTTCTGAATATTCATTACCCAAACAATTTTCTGAAGCCATGCTAAATTGGATAACAGGTCTCGACTGTATTTAGATTTTTGTGGAAAACAATTATTTTTGATTGGCTGACAATGTGAGTGAAAGAAGATTGATTTCTATTTACCTGCCATTAAGAGGCAGACATCTGGCATGTTCTGTGCATTTCAGTCTCAACTACTGATTTAATATTCAAAATCACTGCCGGTTTCCTTTCTCCACCCTGTCAAAGTTACTTCGCACTGTCTCGTTTAAAGAAAAGAAAAGTCCTCTGCCATCTTTTGACAGATGAATGCAAATCAGGCTGCTTTATTTGATCGACCCTTGTGATTGCTTCTCCTCCTCTGTAATTGGGGTCTCTTCTGTGGGTGGGTGTTTACTGCATGTGCGTTTAGTATGTTGAATTGCGTATGTCTGTTCTCTGTTGTCTGCTCCCTGTCATGCTGTTGTCTGTCAGGAACATCAGGCCAAGTCTATAGATGGGAAGCTGGGGTAGAGGATGAAACGTACATGCTAATCATGGCCCCAGCACACACACACACACACACACACACACACAACAAGCTAATTGGGGGTCTTTCTTATGTTTGAGAGCTAAGCATTTGTTTTGAATACACTTGTGTACTGTTACTCTGTTATAGATGTGTTATTTTAACTTATTTACCCCGTCTGCAAAACAAAGCAGCATCTGTGCATTTATATTGCAATATAATGTTTTGTGTGTGTGTGTATGTGTGTGTATGTGTGTGTATGTGTGTGTATGTGTGTGTGTGTTTGTGTGTGTGTGTGTGTGTGTGTGTGTGTGTGTGTGTGTGTGTGTGTGTTTACGGTTATTATGGTTCAAATGGAGGACTGGAGAAATGGCAACAGGATTTGGAGTTTCCCCCTACTGAGTTTGACTAACAGAGCTAGGATAGAGTAAGTTTGAATTTGTAGACAGGATGAAGAAATGTGTTGGCCACTCACATTTTCTTACTTCCATCACACTCCCTTTCCTAACCCCTTTAAGGTCCAAACTCTTGTCAGTGCTTATTCTAAATGTAATACAGTCTGCAGTGCTGAAAGCATAACTACTAAAACTTCCTTTTTCCTATAGTGTCTTAGGGGAACAGCCAAATTAGTAGCAGTAAGAAGACATGGCCCTGGTCATACCCGAATCCGAATTCAGTTTTTATATGGGCCTAGACTTCCTGCCAAAGCGAAAGGTCTTTACTCCCTTTAGTTCAGGCCAAACAAAAGACGACCAGTTTAGGCATTTGCTTTACTTCCTAATGAGCTGACTCAGAATGCCTTCCCAATTAAGCTGCCAGGTGCTGCTCAAGTGTAAGGGGAGGTCACTATTCTAAATAAAATTCTAAATACTGTCCACTCAGTCCCAACTGCCCAAGCAGTTTTTTCCTTTTTTTTTAAATATTGCATGCAATAATGTATTATTATTAATAAATGATTATATATGGTGATTATATCATTGTTAAACAAGGATTTATCTTATGTAATGGCATGACTTTTGCACAGTTATGCATGGTATAAACCTATCCAATCTTTATAAGTAGACATTTTTTAGTTCACCCTGCTGGCTAGGGGGTTTTGAAGGTTGATTAAGTGTGGCTGTGTTCCGTAGCGCCCGGTCCTTGGGTTCTGTGATGTCCTCCACAGTCTTGATAGCATGGTTTATGACGTGTTATAAATTGCAGTGGAATGAGTGATGGTCCTCATGCTCAAATGACCTTTTTCATACCTTCGCTGTACTTTTCATGTGGTGAAGAACAAAACTTGGCCAAAACAACAGCAAAAAAACAAGAAAGGAAATACAGGATAAAAAAAACAAGAAAGGAAATACAGGATAAACCAGGAGCATACAGGTTACATGACCCTCTGGCTCACCATCACTCGCCTGATCTGTCTAATCTGTGAAATTTGGTCAAATGGCAAGAACAAATGATGGAAGGGAAAGGTTAAAGAAACAAAACCTCTTGCGTCCCTTTTGTCACCTGGTATAATATGGAGTTTGGGGGATGTGGCAGGTTTGGGGGAAGCAGAGGTACAGAAAAGATGGGGTCAGCTAATCCAAAGCGGCAGCTCTTGAGCACTCATGCTTGAATGCCTTGCAATAAATCTAAATGAAAAACCTGACTGGCAAATGTAACATTAACACACCACTATCCCAGGAGACGGAAGATACAGGTCTGCCCATTGTGTGTAGTTTGAACAGAAACTCTTTAGCTAATGGATAAATGTTTATATGGTGTTTGAGCATCAGAGTGGCAAACATCTTTGTTGGATTTCCGTCTCAAGAGAACAGGGGGTGGAAGAGCAAAGGGGTTCAATTTGAACTCGCTGGCACCTATTGCATCTCATTCCTCAAGCAATTACAACTTACAGTTGGCCAGGTGTTCTGTGGAATTTAAATTACCAACCTCCTGATCAAGGGATGAGCTGCAGCCTTCACCCTATACTGACAAGCTCTGTTGCTCAACCAACCAGGACGCATCACCCTTCAGTCTGCTTTCAGAGGAGACAGGCCATTGGTCACAATGAAAAAGAACCTCACCTTGAATAGTAAGCGGATTTAGGTTCACTTTCTTTGTGGTTGGAACCATGGTGCGTCTCCAACATTGTGGCAGAAAGGCTCTGCATATATTTTATGAACATATTACAATGTGCAAGAGACTCAAACAAGGCAGAAAGAAAAACAGAGATTTTACGACTTAATCTGCAATGTTCATTACTGCTATGTGGAATAGCTTTGTGATATGAATGTTAATTGTTGCAACACTTTTCTGCATGGCAAATAGTGTACCTAGACAGAGAAGACTGGCTTTTCTAAACTGGAATGATTTATATTCAGGTACCTCCCCCCTGTTTAGCCATGATCCAATTAATGTCATTTCAATTTTGTTAGTAATGAACAGTAACAATAATGAACATTCGCAAAAAAAAAAAATATTCTTTTTTTTTTCCCCCAGGCAAACCATACTCAGTATGATACACTCCTGCACTCTGTTGTGCTCAATGACGAAGTTCTCTGTGCATTACATGACATGTGAGTGATTAGTGCTGGAGAATGTAGTGAGGAAAAGTCATGGTTACAACAATAATCGTATTTCTTTTAGACTGGCAATACATTACATTAATACATTAAAGGCACAAAGAAATTTATATAAAGTAAAACAAATTGGGGGTCAAGAGGGGCAGGTAAGAATTTATTCAGTAATGATTCATTGTGGGCACTTCAGATTGCTAGGTATTGTTCACAAGTGATGGGAAAAGAGAGCTGGAGA
>JAUZSU010157083.1:0-14099 GCA_034780255.1 Parotocinclus maculicauda
AGTGAGACTGAGAGAAGCGCAACGGAGAAAAAACGCAAAGAAAGCTAAAACGGATACTTCAAGACTATTAAACTCAAAATAGACGATTACTAACAGAAATATTCTGTTTATAAGCCGTTTTTTATTACAAAATGTACGAATCGAATCGTGAGGTGCCTAGAGATTCCCACCCCTACTATATACATACTTAGAACTATTCAGTTTGATTACGTTGTCTTGGAGTTACTGTCTTCCAGGCAATTTCTCGAGGCATAGATTCAACAAGGTGCTGGAAAACATTCCTTAACGATTTGTCCATACTGACATAACATCACGCAGTTGATGCGGATTTGTCTGCTGCACCTTCATGATGCGAATCTTCTGTGCCACCACGTCCCAACAGTGCTCTATTGGATTGAGATCTTGTGACTATAAAAACCATGTGGTGCACAGAGTGTAGTATTTTCATGTTTTGCGTCACACTGAGATATGATCCTACGGAGTTAATTAATACCTTATGAGTGTATACAAGACCATGTTACTCCATTGCATGCTCGCCAAGGATTTAACCGTTGCCATGGTTCCTATTATGTTTAAAACTGTTTTTTTAATAAATAAAAAAATAAACAAGGTTCATGGCAATCCAGTTTAGCTTGAACTGGTAAAAGCCTGATCAAAACAAATTTATTCAGTAAAGGGTATACTACGTAATTATGAAACTAGTATTCACGAATCAGAATTTGAATATTGAACTAATAAATAAAAATAAATTCATGAATCATGGTAATTTAAAAAGTACAAAATCAGTTACAAGATTCAGATAACCAAAGCACTGGCAGATCAGAACAGAACATAATCAGCTTTGGCACGGTTATCCAAAGTCCTACCTGTTTTTGTGTGTCCACTAGAGGCACTAGAACTCTTGAGTTGGGGTCTTGGCTTCACTGACAATTTTGAGGCTGAAGTAGGTGGCTGAGTAGCAGTAAGAGTGAATCTGGAAACCTCAGCTCCTGTACCCTCGGTTAAATGCATGTTTGGATTACCTAGTAGCAAAAGTAGTATTGTTAGTTATGTTGTAAAGCAATGAGACTCATGTCATACCCAGCAAGTGACTTAAACAAAAACTGTAAACCTCTTAAAGGAAAATGCATTAGAGGCACAGTTTATCTTCTTTGAAATCCATGAATGTAAAAGTAACTGCAATGTAACATGACAACATCATAGTCCAGTACCATCTCTGCCCGGTGGCATAGAATTGACCATATCTAACAATTAGTTGAGACAAAAGTGTCTACAGTGCTTTGACTGTAACAGAACCCACTCTATATCGGCCCACGCAACTATTACTTTTTCAAAACAGCACCACTGCACAACTAATATGCACCAGTGGACCATTTTTGGACCAAATGCAGAGAATAACACCACCACTTGCCTTTACCTGGTTTTTGTTTTATATCTAATGCTTTCCGATCTAGGATGACCTTCTCAGGCAAACTCCAATTTTCTGCTGCTACAGTAAGCAGAGTCCAAAAGAACAGGAAAGTGTATGTATGTGTACATCCTGTAAAAGACTAGGTAGCAAGTCACATCTGTATCCTCTGCACTCCACTGGGAAAATGACATAAGATTTGGGTACAAGACAGGAAAACTTGCTCACAGTATAATAAAAACAATAGGAAGTGCAGAGAAAAAGGACCAAAATGTCAGAGTGAAGCAAAATAAAAACAAATTACCACTTTGACTTGAGTTTTGTACTTCCAACAAAAAAAAATAAAAAAATTCAACCTCATATTTTAGAACTAGCAGAGCATGTCCCACAAGTAACTCTTTTGTATGGTATGCACAATTTGCAAATTATGGCTAAGTTAAACACAGAGCTCATCAAAAAACGTTTAATCTTTCTGACTGATTACAGTGCAGTCCCTAGGTACAAGGGCAAAATGCAAATATCACACAAATCATATTGTATCTGATGTTAAAACAAATACTCTTGCCTCAATATCACCATAAACCAGATATACAGAACTGAGCTATACTTTTAGCACTTTGCATTTTTAAGAGATAAAACTCCAAATAAATAAAATATATATTTTAATGCAGCTATTACTTTTGTTTTCTGGGCCTCTATGTGCATGTATCTACCTATGACAAATGCACATATCTACTATAGTAAATCATTTTGGCCCAATAAGATTATACTGTCACCAAACTACAGTAACAAAAAAAAGACAATGCGAAATAAGGTTTATAAAGGTGACAGAGATTGAATACAATTGGTGCAATCATTTGAATTTACTTTGTATAATCTATTAAACAGTCCTTTAATCAATTTGGGTTTACCTATCACGTTTGGTTTTTGTGAATTTAACTTTATTTAAAAGCATTTTACTATAAAACCCAAAAGTCCAGCAAAAACAACTGCAAATAAGCCAATACAAAAAAACTTTTTTTTTTTTTTCCTACCTCCAGATGTGCTCGGTTTCCTCCTCGGAGAAGACATGTCAGTGGCACAGCCATTTTTTCCCGCTGTGCCATGCTTGAGCTTTGAAGCAGACAGAGGTGGACGAAGATTTACTGATGAAGTTTGGCCATCCGAAGCGCCTCCTGTCCTAAATGATGTTGTTTGGCTTCTTCCCCATTCAGATTCTACGAACTGAGAGGAGTCTGTCTGCAAAATGAGCTTGTTTTTACTTCCAAACTCCCATGAGAAATGATCAAAGGCTGCATGCCTTACACTCACTATTGCATTGGCCATACTAGAGCTAAAGAGTGTGAGCAGCGCTTAAGCTCACACACGTTTAGAAGTTGCCATCATACTATAATCCTTCTGGGAATTTGGGAGATCCTTGCCAAGTCCCCCACCCCAACCTCTATAAACACAGTGAGTGTGTACACATGGAATACATTTTCCTGAGAGGCTGAGAAGTAGGGGCTTACTCAACACAGCAATTAAAGCAATTCAAAGCCGTAATATTACAGTCGCAGTGTTTCCCTTTGTAACCCACACCTAGCTAATTTCAATATTTAAAATTTTAATATTTATGCTGAATTTCAAAATGTTACTTATGACCTTATGTCACTAAACAAAACGCACAGTCAAGCAATAAACATAAAATATACATATTCACCAAGGCTATTCATTAGTCATTTCATTATATTCAAGTTTAAAGACAAATTTGACTCACTTTGACAATGGCTTTCTGACGTTTCTTCCACATGGGTGTACCATTCACCTCTTTATCTTCTTTACCAAATTTGGTCAGGATATTAAGAGTTTTTAAACCCCCAACAGAAGAGGTTTTCACATTTGTAGAAGTTTCTATGGTCTTGCTAACCTGTAGCTCCTTCATACACAAATCTTTACCAGCAGTTTTCAATGAGCTGGAAGTCTCAGACCATGTGCGAGGATGGGAGCTGGAAGTAGGAATACCATCTTGACTTGTAGATGAGAGGGTTCTTTTAGTCACACTCTTTTGATCTGTCTTCTTGCTACTGCAGGTTGAGACAGTGTGATTGGAAGAAACTGAAAAGGGAGATTTGGTCGGAGTCGTTTTGCGTTGCATGAAATGGGATAGTTTTCTATTTGGGTTCTTTTGTGCTTGTTGTGAAATATTTGATGAGGCCTTCATAACTGCCACACTAGATGGCTTTGAAGTACTAGTGGATCTTGACATAATTTTCGATCTTATATTACTAAAGTCAGGCTTGACAAACTTCTTTGAATCTACCTTAATTGTTTTACTTGGTGCAGACAATGGTGTTTTGGATTTCTGATGTACAGAAATTTGCTGTTCCTTCATAACTTGGGCTGTTGGACTTTCCAAATCACACTTGTCATTTGTATGAGGAGATTCTGAGAGTGATGGAAGACAAAAGGTCTTTGAGCCTAAAGACTGCACAGGCGTAGAAGTTTGGACATTACCGCTGATGTCTAATTCCTCAGAGACCGGTATATGAAATGTCTTTCCTTCAGCTGGCGTGGAGTAAGTGGGTGTAAGAGTTTCTGTTTGACTCTTTTTCAAATTAACAGGCGTAGTACATTCATTTTTATCATTTACTGGGATCAAATGTGAACACCTTCTTCCACTGGATAATTTAAGTGGACACAAGGAAGCAGGGACTGTTTGAAAGACATCCTCTTCCATGATGAAAGTCTGGTTGTTCGTTTGTATGAAGGTGATGCCAAATTCCTGTTTGCTGCCATCCAGTGAAACATTGGTAAGGCTAACAAGACCATCACATACATCAGGTAGTAAGTCCGGCATCAAGCCAATATCAGAAGGCACTACTGAGGACTCATCTAGGTCTGAGGCACTGATCAGCTTATCAGAGTCATGGAGGGTAAAACTGTTGCTTCTAATTAGCATCTCGTCAGAGCTCACAGAGCTGCTGGTACCACTCGAGTATGATCTTATGTCAGATTTAAGGCAGGTCTCTAAACCTCTGTCACATCTCTCAACAATATGACCATGGACATCAGATACAGTACCTTTAGAATGAACACTGCCATTTTGAAGTCCCAAAACCATTAAAGCTACATTGTGGCTACAGTTGTCACTTACAGTTTTTACACAGTTCAACATATCCGTTTTGTCTCCTCGCATAAGCACTTTTTTAATCATATTCCCAGTTGTAGTCACTTCACTTATACAGTCCTCATTTGTCTCCACATTTGCAGGACTGTTTGAGCTGCAGCTACTTCTCAAACTACTGCTTGCTCTTCGAGAATCAGGGCAAGTGTCACTATGGCAAGTAATGTCATTTCCATTTGGGTCCTCCACAGATGATGTAAGAAACATGGGTCTGCAGGGAGCCTCCATGTCCTTGGCTGTCATGGTGAATTTAAGCTTTTTAATTGTTCTATTCGTCTTTCCAACAGCACTGCACCTGCCGGGGAAAACGAGACATCAGACACTCATTTCAAGGTTTGTGTTACAGGAAGATTCTTTTACGTGTCCCTATTTCTGTAGTGTAGATGCAAACACTAATGAAAACTCAAATGCAATAACTATGTATAAGCCGCTCAAAATAAAATAGGAAACGGTGCCATCAGTCAGCTGGGGATCATTTGGATCCTATGCTTTTATAAACTATTTGTGAAGTATCTTTTATTGATGAACATGACACCCTATTATTTTTTTATAGCTCCAGGAAAAAAGAACCTTTACATAATTAATGGATGGTCTATACACCCATAATTTTGCTTTTGTAAATGTACACGAGCAGTTCTAAGGTTAACAACATCATGGAAAAATAAAATAGCAAGCACATGACCACATATAAACATTCAAGTATAAAGAATGCTCAACATGTCCCTTCCAGCTATTTAGCACGTTTTAATAAAAGGATTAGACTGTTAATTAATATTGGTTACTTATTACACAATTTCTGTAGTATATAGGTCAATTAGCATCAACTGGGGTTTGTGCATGTGGTAAACCCCCAGCACTTTTGATCTATTTATTTGATCGGTATGGAAAGTAAGTATATGGACAATAGTATAATTTGAACTTTCACTCCAGCCACACTAACTGCTTACATGTTCATGACAAGAAGTGAATTGGTCTAGTATCCCAACTAAGAGTGGCAGCAGAACTTCAGTCATTCTCAGGATAACACCTTTATGTCTACAGTGTGCTCCAAAAAGTGTGGCACTGTTTGGTCCATCACCTTACCTCTTAACAACATACTATAACTAATTAGGAACAGAGAACAACAAATGATTCTGAAAGCAGATTTCTTCCCTTAGTTTTGACTGATAAAACTTCAAAAAATGTCAGCTGCTTAATAGTTATGTTGTTACTGAGACAGGAAAGGACTGCAGCCATAACGGGCTACATTATATACTGTATATTACACCTTTAATAAAAAATATCAATACTGGTTTGCATACTCTCTGAAAGTCTACTGTCCAATGGACAAAAAATATACACAAAACCTGTTCAAACACTCCCACCCACCCACCCACCTATCAAAGCTGGTGTGTAAAAGACATAACTGTTCAACCTGTATGACTGTTTGCTGCCAGCAGTGCACTGTCAAACCCACATCTTAATCATACCCTACTAGATCACTGTTTGGAAAATGGAAACATGCCTATAATTTAAATATTAGGACATTATAGTCCTAATGGAATTAAATACAGTGCAGAAGCTTAAACCCCTTTCTTCTGTCACATCATTAAGCAATCTATACTGCTCACAAAACTTTGAATGAAATGAAATATCCCCTAAGTTTTGTGAGCAGTGTATATTATTTATATTCAGCTTACTCTGAGTTTTAGTGGACACTGCACTTTTACACACAATTACCAACTGTAGACCATCTGTTTGCCTACAATACTTTCTTATTCCCTTTTGCACTGTTCTCTAATGGTCAGGATCTACAGATCAGATACTATTTGGGTGGTGTCCAAATATGCCGTTCAGGGACAAAATGTATTAACTTGAAACCAGTCATCTTCCATATCACACACTAGCCCAACTGGATTACATGTTTGTGCCTATTAACACCCCAATTACATTTTGTGAAATAGGACACTGACCAAAACGGACAATGATTAGACATTAGTATACACATTATATGCACCTGTAAATGTAAAAAAGTCAGAGGTATTGCTTAAAACACAAGTGAAACACTACCATCTACACTGGGTCCCTAATGCCATTGTGCCCAACTCCTAAATTGTCATACACGTGTCAAACCTTTGACAAACCTTTCACAATACGTACTGTTACAACCCTGTCTGGGGGAAGGCTGTAACACTTATGGTATTAAAAACCTGACACTTTTGTTTGACGAAAACCAAAAAGTGTTCGACAGTATTAAAAAAACAATAGAAAAATCATCCAGAGGAAAGAGACTCAATGAGTGAATTTGAACCAGCATATACAATTAAAAGTTAGATAATTTACAGTTTGTTTCAAATAGGCAGGGGTAAAGACATGCACACAAACCAAAAGAAATTTGCAACAAAAAAAGTCTCTAAACACATCAAGAACAATCTCTAGTCCAAACGTAGGCTAATGAGGTGAGGATCTTTTAAGTGAATGATGGATCTTAGCGCAAACTTCCATGACTGCTCGTAGAGCAACAGCATTGACCAGCTGTTAATGACCATAACATCCAAAGCTAAAATACAGATTTTAATTTTCCTATTATAATGCATTACAATTTTTAACACCTCAACCATTAAGAGGAACAGACATCGATTGGATGGAGGGATATTCCTTGAGGATTCTTTGGGTCACTGCAAAGCAAACTTGTCATTCATTATTATTATTATTATTATTAGTAGTATTATTATTATTATTAGTAGTAGCAGTAGTAGTAGTAATAATGTAAGGTAAACAGGCAGTACAGGGTGCAAGGCAGGAACAACCCTAAACGGAACACCAATCCATCACAGGCCAAACACACTCTCACACTAGGGGCACTTAAGAGAGGAAGGAAACCAGAGTACCTGGCATAAACTTATGTGGACGTAGGGAAGACATGCCGACTTCACACAGAAAGGACCCAGACCATTCCAACTGGGATCAAACCTAGTACCTTCTCGCTGTGAGGCAATAAAGCGACCCACTGTGCCACCCATGACTAAAAATTTCTAACTAAAATCCAAGCATTATGTTTACTGAAAATTAAACAGCACACCAAACAAAATAATTCACTTCTACTGTTTAGTGCTGGCAACCTTAGATTGTGGGTGTGTTTTTCTTTGGCTGGGACAGGAGTGTCCAGTATGTCCACATCTTGAGGAAAACCCATGGTCAGAAGATTAGGCAAGCAGTACACCTTCTGGCGTGACTATAATTATAAACACACCATCACAAATATAAAGCAGTATCTTGTGGATAGTAAGTTAAATGTGCTTGAGTGACCATGGCAGAACTCTGACTTAAAGCTGAAAGAAAATCTGTGGATGTTTGAATGTGAAACTATGCAAGTTAAGGGAAAAAAAAAAAAATATTCATATAAAACAAATTTATTTAAATCTGTCTTCATAGACACCGTTCCACCCCTATTCATATTTTATTTACTTGTTTTCCCTCCTGTGTTTAACATTGTTTGAAACAATTTGTCTACAAGAAGAAAAATGACTATGGCAGTACAACTGTCAGAATACACATTTTAGATAATTTATAGAGATTTTTTTATGGCTCTGATGTTTTAATGTTTTATGTCAACAAGCCTATTTATAACTTGCCTCAACAAGAATGCATTGTAAGAATAGAAAATCTCAATATAGATGAAAAGTTGTACAGGGCTTTCTACATTTCTACAAAATTCTGATTTTGATCCAAGGGGCTCAGGAATTGAAGAACCCTACATTAATGCCAGGTAAATTTCAGCAAGATAAAAAGGGATCATGAGCTCACTTTTTGTCAGCTTTAATAACATGTCATTTTGCAAGGGCTTAAAATGTATTTATTAGCTGTTAACATAGTATCTTAAATATTAAAAATAAACAATGTGATCATTAACCCCCTTAGTGGTAAATTAATGTGTTTACTCAGCAAACCTAACTAAAAATAAATATGATTAATATGACAAATTAAAATAAAGTTAGAACATGCATATTATTTCATGTGACTTTCAGTTCAGTATAAGAGTGATTTCACAGGACAGTATGATTCTGCGTTAAATAGCATTTTGGCTGTTTACTATAAGGGACTGGGATGGCACATGTATGGTACTATTGATCAGAAGGTCCAAGGTTCAAATCCCAACACTGCCCAGTAGGCTACTATTGGTGCCTTGAGAAAGGCTTTTAATCCTTAGTTGGTTGGGCTGTAAGACTGTATTCATTTTAAGTCGCCAATATATGTTCTTGTAAATCTTGTGTATGGGGCAGCCTATCAGTTACCCAGTTATCCATGGATGTCAATAATTATCATATGATAAAACAATTTTTGGTGCAGAGCAAAAAAAAAACATGTGCAAGTTTAGACACAAGTTTAGACACTGTGTGATCATTTATATTGTTTTACACAAATGTTGCATAATATGCTCTGTGTGCTGCCAAAACAATTCTGACTTGTAACATGAGTTTTAACTAATCATTAATCAAACTTCAGGTTGGCATGGAAAAAGCAGTCTCATCAAATTTTGACTATGACCAGGTAAATGCAGCATGGCCTAATTTTGAACTGTGGGGGAGTGCATGCTTCATTGCACTTTTGCTCAGTGAAATAGAAATGCAGGGGATTTCAATGCGGGGAAAACGGGAGTTCTTTGGTGGAAAGCCTCTAACCAAGTCAAACTCAAACATAAACAGCACCTTACTACACAGCAAATACTAGTATTTATGTGTCAAGTTCCTTTGGGAAAGCCTGTGTGCTACACTTACAGGTTTCTTTCAAACATCAAAAAACACATCAGAAGAGCAATATTTAACTATATGTTGGGAGGCAGGGAGGTGTCTGGAACACTAAACAGGTAGTGACAGGAGGAAACAATAATCACCAGGTTAAGGTACATGTCTGCTTGAAAGATCTAAGAAATTTAAGAAGATTTAAATTGTACATGGCTATTATACATAAATCTTAAGCAAACACCTTAATTTACCTATTAAGGTATCTAAATATATATATGCTGACTCAGTTACATGTTTCATTTCATGGAATCCTTAAATACTTTCACACGAAAAATGTAACTTTAGCTTATGCTGTACAATGATGGTCAATGGCATCACCATACAAACAATCTGCACCCAGTTTTCTTCCATGAACCTACACTATTTTCTATTAGTACTTTAGTAAATACTCCATACACCTCAACCTGGCAGCACCAACCCTCCTCTTCTTACTCAAAGTTAGCAGAGCATCATTAACATACGGCTGAAGTGTGTGTGTGTTCTCGTTCTCATAGATTCGGGTTTGCAGCAGTGGTCCCTTACCTAGAAATGATTCACAGCGCTGTCCTCCATCACCTTTGGGCACTCATTTTAAAACGCCTCTCCATGTGCTGCTGTACAGTTCAAGGTCCAGCACAGCCTTTGGTAGAGTTAGTGGACTAAGTTCAATCGAGAGAACATTTGGATACCTTATCCCTAGCAGGGACTTGGCAAGTGGGAGGAGTTTAGACATGGCAGAACAGAATGTCATTGGCTGTTGCTATGCGACCCAAGGCCTCCTATTATGAGTGTGTTCAGTACAGGCAGGCTTTTGTACAAGACTGAAACCGAGTTCCACCACAAATGTACACCCACAGACCTAATTTCAGTTTTATATTCAATAAGATTCAAAAGCAGTTAAACTGCTCACAAAAGTTAAATCACACAAATTTCATTTTTAAATATCCCCTAATTTTTGTGAGCAGTATATTCAGTGTGTATTTTTCAACACATTTATAACTGTTAAGTTGGATAAATAACTCTTAAAACATGCAGTTAAGAAATGCTGTCCATGGTACATGCTAAGAATGCATGGGCATTCTCACAGTTCTCACACACATCAGACATTTATGGGTACAGAGTGTAAGAATAGAATACTAAGTTCAATTCCTGTCTAACTCATAAAAAACTTAATCCCACACTAATGGCTAGACTACTCATGAATATCTTATAATACCTAACTGCAATGCAGCTATTGTTTAATCTTTTACAACAACACTGTCATCTTTGGTGGACTCTGACAGTATACTGATTAAAACTGACGTTGTTTTTTTTTTTTTTACAATCAGGCTTTAGATTGCCGACAATGAATGGGATAAATGATTTGCAGATTACCCACAAAACAAGGCATTGTATTTCACATTTATCCAGTGTTTATAACAGTAGGTCAAGGCCAAATATTTGATGAAGGATCACTGAATGGAGAAATCATTGGTTACTGAGAAAACCACATAGGGTGATTGATTACAGCCATATTTGCTTTTCCCTCACATTTGAACATTTAGCACTTGCCAATACTAACAAATGTCAATAGTCTCAACAGTTTTTCAATATTATTGGTTTTGTATGCTGAGTAGTAAATAATTTTGCAATGCTCTGGACATCTGTCAAAAGTATCAAAACAACTTTAAAAAGGTTGTGTAGTAAAATGTTGCTCTTTTTGTCTGACTGCTATGTTCATAGTTATTATAATCCCAAACCTACTTATTTCTAGACTCATGTAGTGCCAGAAAATTGACCTTCCCTTCACTGGGGCTGGTGAATCTTATTAAAAATGCATGAGGCTTTTTAAAATGTACTTTTACCTACAGTTTCTTCAGCCTACAAACATGTGTAGTTAAATAACACGTTCCTTTACACATTGAGAGAACCTGCTCCAACACTTCTTCAGGCATTTTAACAAAATGTCATTTAAATTCCTCATGGATACCATTCAATGCCCCCAGGGAGACTGGAGCAGTAAGCTCAGCCACAGCATGCAAGGACTTACTCCATGCTTTTTTGATAAAAGAAAAAAAGTTGTATTTATTCATACAGTGCAGAGAGCTACATAGGGTGGAAAAAAAAACAAACACTGTAACAATATGCAAGTCAGTAACCTACTAAGGAGTATAGTGAACCTTTAGTTTCAGAACTGACTTAATCCTTCTTGGAATTCTGTCTTGCTAGTCCTGAATTGTTTGTTATGAGATGTAAGACCATTTAAAGTAGAAAGTCTTGCAGTAATTGGAGTGAACAAGGAATTATCTACCTCAGTAATTCAGAATGACTATTAAACGTTTAGTGATGTTGAAACCTGAAGATTAGGGAGACCCGGATCTGCTCAAAATCATTATGTTGTTTCTCAAACTACTTGAATCAATAGTAGTATGTAGGGATTAGTTATCCTTCTGAAACATTGTAACACCAGGAAAGATCACCTGTATCATGCGATGATGCCCTGAAAAACTTTGTCATATTTGTTGGCCGTTATATGATTATGAAAAGAAATCACTGGACCAATGAATTGCCACAAGATGGGTCCTAATACTGTTATGATTACTCGGCAGCTGACAATGTAAACAGTAGCTATAAGAAATCATTTCAGCATATTTTGCTGAGTCAATTACCTGAAATTTCACTTTAAAATATGTCAAAATTACTTTATAGATGATACAGGCTGATACTGACAATCAACTATACCACTCACAAAAATTGGGGGAAATTTCTAAATAAATTACATTATTAATATAATTTTTGTGAGCAGAGTATATTCGACTCAATTCTGCAGCTAAATTTAAACAAATTAAGCTTATTTGCTACATGGTGCGCTATCTCCAAAGTTTGTTTACAGACATTTCAAGCACATACGATTCAATAAAGCAATCAGTGCACTGCCCCAGCAATTGCCCCTTGCTGTTTCAGTCAGATGGTATTTCCTCAACCTACCTAGGAATTTAAAGCATCCATCCATTAAACAAGTGTTTGCAAAATTTGGAATTAAGACAATTACAGAAGTGGAAGATACACGGCTTTGATGTTAGTTATGCAAATGTTACAGAACCATCTCTACATTTATTTCCAGTAACTCACCTCTTCGGCTCCTGTTTCCCATTAGGTTCCCTCATGGTACAATCTATTTTTGAAACCTACAAGTTTTTGCACCTGACTCTCACATATCAGTAAGTCATCTATCTTGTCTTCCAGAAATAGTGCGTAGATGTAAACACAGTTTTAAAGATACTGCAGGCAGGAACCCCTTTACTGGCCTGAGCATATCAATGTATTATTATGTACACATGAAGACGATTATACATGCACTGCAATAAGATTACTTGGCACTACAGCTTTGTTGTATAAGGTTACCTGAATCAATATTTACAGTCAGCAAAGTGTATATAATTGTGTACAAAACGTTACAAGTTTTCAAAATAAGCAATATCGCCAAGCTGAGTCTACCTGTGGAAAATAACTGCTTTCTTGTTATAGCAATATAGAAAAGTAAACAGAATCTGGTAAGGGTAATTTGCATCTAGTTATCATAATAAAGGTTGTGCATAGTGATAACGCAAACGTGCAGAGGCCAACACTCTCTGCTATCGGAGACAAGTTTATAGGCCACAAGAATACAATTTAAAATGCAACGTAAAGATATGTTGTTACAAACATTGTTGACAATTTTCTGACTACAGCAACGATACCATATTGGCAAGCGAGGAGACGAACATCAAATTGGATACTTATGATCGACTATACATCTATTAGAAGATAAACTATAGCCTATGTAATAAACTATGGCTTCGGTACATATAGAACTGAAATTAAACCCAGTAATTGGTTTACCCGTTCAAGTAGAAGACTTAACTTCTCAAGTTACACGGTTCCAAACAAACACACATGAAACTCACCTGAAGCAAACAGCGCGACACGCACTAAAAAAAACTACGGGCTTCTCATCTGCACACCTAGTGACGTCACTTCCAGAGCCCTACAAACCGAGCAGCTTAAAATCGCTATAATTTAAATCTATCCCTTTCATACTGTAACAAGGTTATATAAAATAAAGGTGTCTATACTAAAACAGTTTTGCTTTTAAAAAAGTCTTCATTTTCAAGACCTTACTGACTTGCACCTCTTTAACACAGTCCACCAAATCACAATTACTGTGGTGTGCAACAGCAACTAAGCTACATCAGACAACATAAAGTTACAGATAGGGTTAATTGCTGAGGCACATAGTGCTTAAAAGTCACCAGTACTTTGCTGCCTTAATAATTACAGAGATTTAAACCTCCTTTAGAATTACCATCAGCACAAAAAAAAAAAAAACTTGGCACTGAGAGCTTAATGGAATGGGTTTCCATGGTATAGCAGTGGCATGCAAGCTTTACATCACCACCCACAATGCAATGCCAAGCCTCAGATGGAGTGGTGTAAAGCATTCCACCACTGGATTGGGAAGCAGTATAAAGACTGATGAATCACACCTCTCTATCTAGATAATTGAGACTGGGTTTGGTAAATGCCAGGAAAATGTTACCTGTCTGACTGCATTGTGTCAACAGTAAAGCTTAGCCTCCTAGTTGCAGTGAAGGGAAATCCTAATAATCAGTATGTTTCGGTTCAAGCATTCAAATTCAAATTTATTTATATAGCGCTTTTTACAATGAAGCATTGTCTCAAAGCAGCTTTACAATATTATATTATCTTAAAAGGCCAATTCCAAGTTGAGCAAGCCTAGGGTGAC
>JAUZSU010157093.1:0-14099 GCA_034780255.1 Parotocinclus maculicauda
AATGTTCGAACAGCTTAGTCTCTGGCTATCTTCAAACGCTTTTTGAAGACCCATTTATTCCGCACTTACCTCAACTAATCCCCCCGCCCTTGTCTTTTAAAAAAAACACACAAAAAAAAACAAACAACACCCAACACAACCTTTACAGTTTCAAAAGTGTATTCTTGTTTAGATTCCTGATTATTAAGAATAGAATGTGACTAATGTCTTAAAGCACTTTTGTAAGTCGCTCTGGATAAGGGCGTCTGCTAAATACTGTAAATGTAAATGTAAATGTTCTATGAAATTCACTCCTGGAGAATGTGAAGGCCTGTCCATGTTGTTGATAAAATGATCTCGGCGGGGCCTTGCATTTTTGTTTTTTACCAGAAGTTGTTCCAACTTCTCCGGCATAGAATACCACTATAGGGTGCAAGACCTCATCTTGGTTTCTGACAACAGTCAATAATCCATTTCTGTTGACGTGGAGCTGAGCTTGGTGCGACCACCAATGATGATGCCAGCCCACAGCATGATTCCACCTCCACCGAAGGAGTCCTTTTCTTGCATGAAACGTGGATTCGCCAGTGTTCTTTGTTCCTGCCACACCAAAACATGATGATTGTCAGGCTACAGACTGAACCGTGAGTCATCAGAGAAGAGGACAGTTGACCACTCATTACAGGTCCAATGACGATGCTCATCAGCCCACCTTCTACATGTTCAGAAGATTACGGAATGCACACCATTGGTCGCCAGGCATGCAGTCCAACACAATGGAGTGGATTTTGTATGGTCTGGATAAATAGCAGTCGTCCGGTGGCAGCAAGAAACTGCATTGCTCCTTCTTGCCAATAAGGTCAAGTAGCGGTCAATTTCTGCTGTTGTGGCAGATGTGCAACCCTGCCCTAGTCTTCTTTGTACTGTTCCAGTCTCTTGAAAGCGATTCCACAGTCTGCTTATTCAAGCTTTGAGATGTTCCAAGTGCTCTTGCCACTGTTGTCTGTGTCATCCTATGGCTCTCCAAGCTTCACATTCTGGTATATTGTGTTGCAGAGGCATTGCAAGGCCTGGGAAATTACAGTACACTTTCAAGTTTAAGGAATATTTACATGCTCCATCACTTTTAGGCTTTTATATAGTGCATTTTCACCCATTGAATTACATTTTGATTTTGCATCTCATTCTCATTATAAAACAACCTTCTTCGACTTGTCGTTTGCTCTTCTGATGTTCTTGTTAATTAAAAAAGATCAAAGGCTTCTTTTTTATCGTTTCGTATTAATTTAGAAATATTCCCTAATTTTTGTGAGCAGTAAAATGTCCTCATTTTTACATACCTTATGAAATAATTTTAGAGATACAAATTCAGAACTAAACCAGCACTATGCACAAATTCAGAACTAAACTTCTTTATAATTTATAACTTTGAAACATGGTTGCCACAAATAATTCAATAATCAAAACAACACTGAGAGATAGAAGATGAAAAAAGGCTGTTTTTTGACTGCTATAACAATGCTTTAAGCAGCATGTAAAATACAGTCACCATTTTTTTAACACCGTGGTATCCCAAAAAACCATCATACAACCCAAACCTAGTTACATGTGAGTGCTGCTGAAAAAGCAGAGCTCATTAATTAGAAGGGGTGTCCATAAACTTTTGCCTATATATTGTCTATGCCATAATTGCATGATCTTCAACTTGAATAACAAAAAAGTTATTTTACCTAGCAGTGCTGAATCTTTTGCTCAGCTGTGTAGACTAAAAGGCAGAAATGTGGTGACGGACACAGGGTATAAAATGGAAGTAGTTATAAGAGAATCAGGTTTAGCCGTTAAAGTCTGGGCTGTGTTCCAATGCTAATTTTAACCTCATCGACTTCCTCTCACTGTTTCCCCCTTGAGGGAATCCCTGTTACGATCTGATGAAGGGTTCCAATACTTTAGCAGCTCAAGTGAAGTTTGTTCGATCATGAATTGGAGGCCAAAGGGATTAAATTTACAGCAGCAAAAACTTTACAGGCAGAAACCGCCCAGAACAGTACTGTTTGTCTATTTTGTTCAGCTGGTTAGCTTAACAACACTATTGGCATCAGTGGCCATTTCAGCGACACACACAAAGTTATATCTGCACACAAGCTTACATCTACACACAAGGTTACATCTACACACAAGGTTACATCTACACACAAGGCTATATCTACATACAAGCTTACATCTACACACAAGCATACATCTACACACATGGTTATATCTGCAAACAAGCTAATATCTACACACAAGCTTACTACTGAACACAAGGTTATATCTACACACAAGCTTACATCTACACACAAGGTTACATCTGCAAACAAGCTAATATCTACACACAAGGTTACATCTACACACAAGGTTATATGTGCACACAAGCTTATAACTGCACACAAGCTTATATCTACACACAAGCTTACATCTACACACAAGGTTATATGTGCACACAAGGTTATATGTGCACACAAGGTTATAACTGCACACAAGCTTATATGTGCACATAAGGTTATAACTGCACACAAGGTTATATCTACACACAAGGTTATATCTACACACAAGCTTACATCTAGACACAAGCTTACATCTACACACAAGGTTATATCTACACACAAGGTTATATCTACACACAAGCTTACATCTGCACACAAGGTTATATCTGCACACAAGGTTATATCTACACACAAGCTTACATCTACACACAAGGTTATATCTATACACAACCTTACATATACACAAACAAGCTTACATCCACACACAAGGTTATATTGATGCAAAAAGGTTATATCAGAACTAGTTATACACACACATAAGTCAATGCCAATCTAAAAAACAATTATCTTAATATGCATGTCTTTGGACTGTGGGAGAAAACTGAAGTAAACCCACACAGACACAGGGAGGACATGCAAACCCCACACAGAAAGCACCCAGGCCACTCCACCCTGGGATTCAACTCAGGACCTTCTAGAATCCCACTATGTAATTGTCATTTACACACAGATATCAAGGATTCACTGTCTTTAGTGGCCTGTTTGGGCGTAGTTTGTGATCGAAATTAGATAGTGCCGTGTGTAAAACGGCATTTAATAAGCAAACAAATGCAGGGCTCAGTAAACTGGTGCAAGGCAAGTAAGATTACACCACTAGAGGCTTCCTCCCTAATGTAGGGAATCAAACATGCAGCCTTGCGTGAGTCAAGGGAAAAGCTCTGGACTTGCCGTTCCATATGCCTCCCTCTTTGAAGTACTGCCTAGTCTGCTCACAGAGGAATCCACAGCAAGACATGAGCAAGAGTCAGACATGCAAATTACAGGCCAATGATATTACTTTACAAACCATGGAGGCTAAGGTCATGTTTTTAGGTGAGTAATTCAAGTAAACCAATGGAGTACAATTAAGCCTTGGTATCTGAACTACCGGTATTGATTTTGGCCATGAGTTTGGCTAAGTCATTTATTATGTGATTTTATTCTCAATCCAGGAAACGCGTACAGCGAAACCTCCAGCTGGGCACCGGGTCTCCCAAAAATCTGTCCAGGACTGAGCAGATAAAGTCAATGAATTCGCATCACATACATATTATATTACATAATATCATGTAATTATAATTATTATAAATAATATAACATTGTATCACAGATTATGTATAATATATGTCAAATATATATATACATACACACACATCACATTATATATATACATCACATTATATATAACCCAAATTATTTTTTAATTATTATTATCTTATAGTCTTAATCAAACTAAGACAATGTAACTTTTAAAAGCAAATGGTGATGTGTCGGTTTCCCCTTTTCTTTCACACAATCAGAATAACCACAAAAAGTCACCTGAATATATACAACAGAATCCATTCAATCCATTTTGATTATTTAATGTCAGCAATGCCAATTTAGAATGATCAAATAACACACTTGTCTTTAGACTGTGGTAGGAAACCAGAGTACCCAGAGTAAACCCACACAGACACAGGAAGGACATGTACAGTCCACACAGAAAGGACCCAGACTACACCACCCTGGGATTGAACCCAGGACCATTTTGCTGTGAGGTGGCGGTGAACTTCACAGTTAATATAAGCCGTGAAGTTGATAGTAAAACCGTTCACCAAATTTACAGTTTTTACTATGAAATTTCAACAATAGAACCATGAAGTGCCCAAATGACCAGCACTGTGAAACATGAAACGCCAAGCAATTCATGGTTTTACTATGAGTATCACAGTAGATTACATTTTATCCTGGGAACCACACCATTACATAAAGTACCCACTACTTGAGTAAAATATCAACACACACACAAACACACGCACACACGCACACACACACACTGTTTAGTTTTTGGGGAATTAGTTCTTATAAACAGAAAATCTAACAAACCCAAGCACTTAAAGAGAATCCAATGACAAAAGCAAAGCCAAAGTCCCAACAGGCTGAGTCACAGAATCCAAGCCACAGCCGAAATCAAACGTCCTGGACACCGTCTAGGGCTGGAAGGAGATGAGGCACTGGTGTTAATACTCAGGAGATTAGACAGCGCTGCCTACCTTCAGGATCAGACACACATACCCACAAGTTCTCCGTTTAGAGTACTCACTCACACACACAAAGGTAAAAGGGAGGGAAAGCACAAAAGCCTCCTGAACCACTATATACATTATTAAGCTACTAAAACTATAGGGTTTCTAAGACTTTAGGAGTAAGGGATCTTCCACTAAGAAACAATGGATAAAAGCCGTCCATCATCCAGATATTCAGATAATCAAGCACATTTGTTTAACAAGGCTTTACTGTATATCCGTTAAGCAGTGTCTGATTAGATGATGTAAGTGCCACTATAGAGCAGATATAAAAGAGAATGGTCCATCTGCATAAGCTCTAATGTGTATCACCCTTTTAAAGCATTAAACCAAAGTAATGTGATTTAGTTGCTACATTTGTTAATGTTGTTAACAATTGTTAACAAATTGTCAATATCACCGTGTGTGTGTCACTCAAATGGCCACTGATGCCATTAAATAACTAGCGACGTTAAATAATCCAAATAAACAAACAAACATGCATGAAGACCGACCAACTCAGGACTAAGCAGCTCTTGATTTAAATCTGCAGTTTTTCTATGAAATTTGCTCTCATGTAAAAGCGTGCGAGAATTACATTTTAATACGTTACCCAGAGCTTAGAAGACCTTTCAATTCTTCACTGCCCATCCATTCATCTAACTGCTTTGCCAAACTGTTCGCCTCTCGATCTGGCAGATGTTCAATGTATCTTTTAATGGGCACATGTTGTTTTGCTCTGTGTCCTGAAGGTTGATTAAATTTAGTGTGGATCAGGGATTCATTAACTGCCTCTGAATGCATTCATCTTCAAAGTTTGTAGCTGTTCAGTATTCAGCCTCAGTAGTGCCCAACTTGTGCTAATGGCATAACTATAAATTGGTACTCCATCTTTACAGCCTGGGTCAAAATCTTTTAGGCACACACATTTGGACAGCGCTGACTCACTGACGGATTTTCACTGATGAACCATACGAAGTCACGGCCGTATAATTTATACATGTCCAGTAGAACCTCACAATTGAAATGTCACTTTGCTCGAACACATTTTTCAAATGTATTTTTTTACCCCCAAATTCAAACAAAAACTCTGTCTACGGACATTGTCACCCAAAATAGAACATTTGGTGAATAACCAGAACACCTGAAGTGGTCAATAGGGGTCGATATTTCAGTAATCGATAATCCAGTCCAGTTAATAGCAATAATGCACCACTCACCATAAACCCCAAAAGAAAGAGGACTAGGGGGTATTATAGTCACATTTTGTATATTACACTGCTCACAAAGATTAGGAGATATTTGATCCTCAAAATGAAATACCCCCTATTTTTGTGAGCAGTATATATTATTATTGTAATGATGATGATTATTATTATTACTTTTTTATTATTATAATATACCTCCTGGAGAAGAATGAGTTCTAGGTGGTATTAACTTCAGGTTCCTGGGCATGACATTCCACAAGGATGATAAAGATATAAATACTTGCGAGGTGTGCGTTGGGATTCATACATTAAGAAGAGGTGGTACAGTACAGGAAAAGATACGTATTAATGTTTTTATATTCAGTTATTCATTTTATTAATTGTATTACATTAAGTTGCTTTATCCATGCTTTCATTTGTTAATTTCATACAAATATAGACAAAACATTTATTCAGTCATTTGGGGTTCTGGAACAAATTAGTCCTTTTTACACTACTTCTTAAGGGGAACTTTGATTTCAACATTGAGCAATCCCAAATTTGAGCAGCCTTCCAGAACCAATTAAGTTTAATTTCTGAGGTTCCACTGTACCTTAAACATGAACCAAAATTTAGCATAAAATGAATACAACAAGACCTTTTCTGCATTCTGCCATTTGTGCTATGCTTGTGCTGATCTAGCACAACATGCAGAGTAATATGCAGAAAATTAAGCCTACCAAGACACATCCTGGACAGGGCGGCCAGTCCATCAGCAGCTTTTAACTATGGATGACATGCCAACAACTCTTAGCTGCTAAGAACATTAGAAACTGCAGTTACTCATATATATTATTGGCTTACATTATATAGTTTTATCTATTTGTTATTAAAGTATTCATAGTATTATATTATTATTACTATTATATTATTATACTAATATTACCTTTCATTTATTATACTCTATATTCGATTTTTTTAATTTTGATTTACTATTAACATAGTTTAAATATGCAGTAAATGTTTTGTATTTAACTTTGTTTATTTAAACTATTTTTATAAATGTAATATTTACATTTACCTTCTGTATCTTAATAAATATCTTTATGGGGTGCAGTGATGCAATGATGCGGCACAGCAATCATGCACAATTGCATTTTCTAAACACTAGAGGTGTTCAACCGTTTCTAATTTAAAAAAATTGTAGCAGGTTAAAGATTCTGTTTGTTTTAGAAGAGAATCTTTTTACAGGGTTATTCAATATATGGTGAAGTTACAATGGAACATTTATTTACATTATCATGAATTGAATCGTGTGTATAATTTGATTTATATATATATATATATATATGATGTATACTTGAATCAATAATTACAATCCTAATTCCTTACGAGTATCATCGAGGTTGCCCTAGGAGTTTGGGTCCCTTTTGAGTCTTGGACTTAAGTCTTGGCTACTTCCCCATAACTTTTTCTTTTTCCACTGCTACCCTAGGCTTGCTCAGTTAGTGCTGTGGGTCTAGACAGTTGTAAAGAAATAAATTTGACTCGACTCACACACAGCACAAGACTTGAATTTAAGCCCAGGTCCTCAGGAATTGCCACTTTCAGCAGCTGGCTCCACACACATCTGGCTCTATCAAGACACTGGAGCTGCTTACCTATTGTTAGAAAAATGAACTACATAAGTAATGTAAAAAACAAACAACCTGTATTGATGCATACACCTGTTTCCTGTTCATCAGCGATAAGCACCAGAGCCTGGCAGGATTTAAACATGAAAGTTTTGCCTGAATACAGGTTGGAAAACAAGTAATTGCCATCCAGTGAGTTTTACAATTTCATAAACATTTATATCCATGATTCTCACACAGATCACTGTATTTTAGGACTGCCAAGCACTAGAGGAGTAACTTCCAGTATCCATATGGGGTAATATGATAAACTTCTGATCCATGCTGTCTATATGAGAGGAGTTTCTGTACAAGGGTGCCAATAACGCTTAGCTGGCTTATTTCAATGCTGCCAAATACATTCGAGGTACCGTTTAAATATGCATTTTTTCCACATGGAAATGTGAGATAAATGCTCTGTTCCAAATTCTTGTTTCTCATATTCATACTTGCCATGTTCTGGACCAAGGGTGCCAACAATTCTGCCAATAACTCTGCAACTGATTGTATGTTAGGACTGCCAAAAGTCGTGGGAATTACCCTTTGCATATGCATTTCATAAATATGGGATTGTGCGATAAACTTTTGATCGTTGCTGCATTTCTTAAAAACAAGTTTTTGGCAAATTTTGAAACATCTGCTGCGTTTCTCCAAGCACGTCGAGGTTTTTTGGAAAACCTCATGAATTCAAATGAAAAAGCAATTTTGACTTCCACCCAGATGAAGAGCTTTGCTCACTAGCCCATGCCTTACCTTCACCTAAATAATTTGTTACATTTGTACAAGGTGCTGAACTTTTATTTGTATCTGGGAGACAGTGTTACTTTCAAAACAATTCAAAACACTGCAGCTTCTCCTTCATCAGAGGAGCAGTGAGCTACCCTCACTCTGCACTTGCCTACGGCATCACGGGGAGAAAAATAAAAACCCAAATATAACCAAATATCCAAAAGGAATGCTTTCTACTGTTCTCAGTGCAAAAAAAAAATCCAGTGCGGATCCAAATTGGTATTGGTGTTCGTCAGGTTTGCACTAGTTGTGTCAAGTGTGTCCCCTGATGGAATCAAAAATTTAGCACTGTATGCTGGAGCTGATGTAAGTCAACAAGACAGAGGCTCAGATGAAGTAGTTACTTTGATCAGTGCCACACTGGAGCGCACTTGCATCTTCATCACCATCCTACACAGGGTTTCCAGATTTGATTTCCATGGTCCAAGTTATATAAATTTACACACCTGCACTACTTTTATATATAAATGTATATACATAAAATACTTGACGATTTGATGTGAATTTTGTGAAACTCCTCTGGGCTCAGAGGTATCCAAGATTAACCACCAGACATTGGTGACAAATTAGTACAGTCGATTCCAGTTAATTGGACCAGCCGCTCATTTGGACCAAATCCTAAAGTACCGAATCAATCAGTTAAATACGTGTAATTTTATTCGCTTCTTTGGACCAAAATTCTGCTTCTTCGGTCCGCTTTTAGGGCATTGGGATGCTAATATCAAAGTTATAACAAAGTTGGTCAGCAACAGTAGTTCTTGTTTGTACGTTCGCTATACGTGTAAATCGCACAATAAAGGTTTATTAAACATTTAATATGTTACATAGCACGTCCCGTCTTGTAACATAGGGCATTTTAATCGGCCCAGCTGGTTATTAGGACCAAAACGATCGCGTCCCGATGTCCTGATTAACCGGAATCGACTGTATTCCAGATCTTTTTTTAAAGCAAATGCAGGTTGCATGCTCTAGACCAAAGACAAAAAGGACCATCCAGACTGTTATCAGCAATAAGTCCAAAAGCCAGGGTCTTTCATGACATGAGGTTGGGTCAGTTTGTTAAGTGTTGGCAGCATTAATGCAGAAAAGTACACCAAATTTACTTCAAACGTCCACAAATTTTCCAAGGGTCCAGGCACCACACCATGATACTAGTAGTGATGCTGTCCCAAAATGTCAGTGACCTCCACCTATTACACTTTTCCTGTTTGGGGGTTGTCTCATATGTAGTTCCATGAACACCTAAGAAGCTAAAACTAATTAACAACCAAATATGTATTTTTGTATATATAGGACCAACAAAGGTCAGATCAACTGTCAAGACCACTATGATATGATTCTTCCACAGGCACAACCTGCCTGTCAGCTATTAGGTACTGCAGACAAGCAGAGAGCAAGCTGCTTAAAATAGCATCACTGACGACTACTGACCCTTTAACTGAACTGTCAGCACACCCAAGGTGCAGTTACAAATACAGGACAAGCTTAGGAAAACCCCACCAATACTCTGACCAGGATAAGAGGGGTTGAACCATAAAATGTGAAGTGAAAGCAAAACCAAAAGCGTACAAGGAATTTCCATAATCTCAAAAGGTTAAAAAAAGATTATAGTTCACTGTAACTGTACTATACATTTTATAAATTCTTGAAAATGTTCATATTAATGTCTTCCATAATAGACCTAATACAGACATTAGTTTTACTTACAAGTCCTTGATCTACAGACAAGGCATGTTGTTAATCGGCCTGTTTTTACTTCACATCTTCTGAGCATGTTTTGCGGAGCCTGCTTTGATCCCACCATGATCCGTGTGATTTATTGTTAGAGGTTGATGACTGAAAATAAGGCGAGGCCATTAATATTGCCTGACTGCCATTAATCAGCAGATGGAACTCCAAGTCATAGAAGAGTTGCACTGACCTGAATAATTAATACCAATATGTCTTCTGTGATATGTTTATCTGTACTGGAATTAAAAAGAAAAAGGTTTTAATGTTTCATGCTGCTTACGAAGAGAATGACTGATGAGAGCCGCATGATGCCTGAATTTGAAGTCAAACGCGTTGAGAACGCACCCGAATGAAAGAATGGAATGAAATCTGTAGCCAAAGCCGTTTTTACAGCCACCGTGTAATGGAAATGACATTGACAAGGACATATCTGTCACTTGCTTGTCACATTCATGTCTAAAGCAGCTCAGGTGACATTTTCTCGACAAGATATCTCAGGCTAAGCCTTCCTGTTTCTTCAGATTTCTCTGTGACGGCTGTTTTAAGGCATGACAGTGTGACACGAGTGCACATGGATAATCAAACAGAGCACGTCTAGACTCATAGACCAACAGCAATGAATAAATACGTAAATTAATCCAACTTCACAAACTAGTCTGGGTACTGTATCATAGGCTACATTACACTGTAGGCAAAATCCTACTTGGTGCTTAAATGATAATGTTCACATTCGCATCCTAATGCAGCCCATATCCAACAACAGCAGAGGTGACAAAAGCACACAAGTTGTTTACATATAGTTGTTTAAATAAAATTACTTATATTTTTACCATAACCATGTCAGGTTAGGCTTGCACACGTGCACGGACTGAGAAAGTATACTGGAATTGGGTAACTGGTATCAATGCTTTGCAAAATCCAGATTGGATTTCTTAATCTGATTTCTAGATTGAAGCATGAAATCCGACTATGAGCTAAGAGTAAAACCAATTTGCACAAATTGCGATGTCGTATAGTATTTGGCGGGTTTTGGCAGAGTCAGATTAGTCTTGGAGAGATATTAATATGTGGCTACAAATCGGATATTAAAATGTCTTGGGGAGCATTTTACACACACATTCGTATGTGGCTTAGCTTACAATCCTGATACTCAAGATGCATGAAACGATCTAGTGTAAACAGAGTCACTGACACTGGCAAGGTCCTGTCAATCACTTACTCTACTGAAACGATGAGGATACATAACATAAGTCCTCCGGATATCTGCAAAAAGACTCCATGCTTCCAAAAACAGAGACAGATAAACGCTGCACGTCTCAATTGCACCAAGTGACAACCTCAACCCGAGGTCACATTCTAGAAAGAGTCGAATCAATATGAAACCTCTGAGAAAGAGCAGTGAATGCAACAGTGGACCTGAAAAGCTCTGTTGACCAGATATCAGCCGATAGCAATCTCACCAAGTTAAGATGCTACACAGCATCTGTGTAATCCCTTCTCACTTCGGTCAGCATCTGATAGCCTCGATACACTCACGTTCCCTCGGAGAGGAGATAAGTGGCCACTTCAGATGAGGCAATTGAATGGATGTAGAAGAAATGAAATCAGTGCAGTGACTCCATTATTGGCCAGGTACAAATAGTTGTTTCTGACAGCTGGCCGAATTTCAATTGACATCAGAAAAACAGTTGGAAGGATGTAGAAGAATGCCCTTTTTTTCATTCACTTCTTCACTTCTTCATGTTCGTTGTGTAACAGCCTCAACATCGGCCTTAACCACTGTACAACCTGAATGCTTTACCACTTGTGATCAGTTTACCAGATCTTTATAACACAAGTGTCTGGGTTGATTTACATTTGAAACTTTTGCAATATATTGCATTTTCATTTGCCACTGCTACATCACAACAGTTTTATTTGAAGAGTATGCTGCCGGGAGACGACTGACCCCCAGCTAGCAGGATTACAGAGTAAAAGTTGCTCTTCTTGGCAGATGAAATGAAAGTCTTAAAGCACAGTCTTTGCTTATTTAATCCCCACCCCGCAGGTCTCAGGAGGAACAGTATTTTTTAAATAGAGCTGGTACTATAAATATTTTGCGCCTTTAAATATGTTTAGTCTCATAAATCTGCTGAAGGCTAAATGTATCGTTTCTTTAGCCTACAGCAGCACAGATTTACTACAGTGCAACCAGTGGTGTGTTTCCCAGTATGATACTGGTGTTGTAATTTAGGCCAGACTTTTTTTATTGTTTGTTTCGCGGATCCGCCGACGATCATATTTGAAGAATACAAAAAAATATTTTTTTTGGTATTTCTCGGATCCGCCGCAGCACCAATGGTTGAAATAAAACATTTTTTAAAAGATTATTTTTTAACTTTTTCTGCCCTCCGGTGGAGAGCCAACGGATTTCTTTTGTTCATTTAATTTTTTTTCCAGATTTACTTTAATTTAATTGTAGGTTAAATACATTTTATTTTTAAATAAAAATTTATTTTTATTTCTTTCTCCTTCCTTGTATTGATTCCACATAGTCCTCTAAAAATTAAAAAGTGCTGAAAAATAAAGATTTATTTTAATTTTTTTTCCTCCCTCCTCAGTAAATTCTTAAGTAGGGACATCCGTCTGGCCTAATTGACGATCATTTTAAACACTGAGGTGGGGCTGTGTAATCAGTCCAGTCCACTTCACACTTTTCACACACGATTGCACCCCCCATCCATGCCTCCACAGAGCACACCACAGAGATAGGTTGCACATCTAATCACGATGAGAGAGGAGATCCGTCACCTGGCACAGTGGTGCTTGGACAACAACCTTGTTCTGAACGCCAGTGGAGCATGGTACCTGGGACTCCACATCACAGCTGATCTCACCTGGACTCACCTAAACACCTCGCACCTCATAAAGAGGGCCCGTAAAAGACTTTTCTTTTTTGAGGAAACTTAAGCAGACTGGACTCTCCTCTCAACTACTTGTGATCTTTAATAAGTGCACAATAGAAAGCGTCCTTTGTCTCTGCATGTCTGTATGGTATATTTATGGTAATATAATAATATTCAAAATCGTCGCATGTTTTATGGATGTATGTAGTCTTGCATTACTTTTCTGTTGTTAAGAGGTACAACTCGGAATTTCATTGAATCATGTACAAAAAGACACCAGAGGTTAATTTGGTCTCTAACATCTGCATACGTAGATATTAATGATTAATTAAATTTTCATAAACATGTGCTGTCTTCTCAGATACAGAGACCTGACCTGGCTGTTAGTTGTGTGGAGTCTTCCATGTGCCTGCATGGATTTTTCCAGGTACGGCGGTTTCCGCCTATCACTTCTAAAGGCATCCCATTGTGAGTGTGTGTGTTGTGTGTCTGTGTCTGGCTGTACTTGTGAGGACCAAATATTCCTACAATGATAGGTAAAGGTAATGAGTTTTTTTTAAACACAAGTGGCAACCTTTATTTGAAAACCCTTGATTCAGGTTACTGAGGTTAGGGTTAGGTATAGCATTAGCGTTAATTAGCTGCAGTACTTCTTCATTAATCTATGCAGCCACCTGATTCGTCTATTTAACTGCCCAATATTGTGGGGAAGCATTTTTAACATGAGGTAATATTGGTCTCCTGGTACACTTCTCTGTTTAAATCATTGTATTCACAGTCATTTAATGTGTCCCAAACCTGCTAAAAATACCATATACACAACGGAATAGCAGTGCAGACATTGAGAAGCAGTGCAGACTCAGAATCACAAACATAGAATACGACCCATACCAAAAGACAAGATCTCAACAGAGAGAGTCAGCAGAGCGGGTTGCTTTACCAACTTAGCCAGTCAGACTGGCTGATTATCTGCTGTTCCACAATGCTAGAATATATAATACAATATATAACACAATATATAATCATACATAATGTATAATATTTCTCCATCCCTTTATTATAATACAACCAGAAAATACATGAAATTTGTATACAGAAGACAACAGATTATATAGGCTACAGTGGCAAATATTTAGTGTGACCTCCCTTAGACTGAGCAATAGCAGCATCTGGGATCTTCATCAGTTGACCTATTGTACTGAAGAAGCTTGATGGTCTATTTTTAAGGGCAGCAGCCAAGAAACTA
>JAUZSU010157104.1:0-14097 GCA_034780255.1 Parotocinclus maculicauda
TCTCCACATCATTGCATTCAGTTTTTATTCACAATTTGTTTAGTGTCCCAACTTTTTTGGAATCCGCTTTGTAATTACATGCAATGAAAAATTGTGTAAATTACAAATTGTATCAGTTTTAATTATTTTAAAAGTTTGCTTTGGTTTGATAATGGGTGGTACTTGTTCTGAAAGATTTTAAAACCACTGTTCTAGTAGATTCTATGTATTCATTATTGTAGGCCACTCCTGTTTTAGAATGAGTTGAAAAACAAGGCTCATAAAGGAACCTTTGATAGAGTTTCGGTTGTGGAGGAACCTAACTGGCATACAACCTCATCCACCACTTCTGAAAGCTCACCAAACATCAGTGTCAAACTAATGCATTTGTGATTAAATGATTACCAATCTTCAAAACTGTGGTTCACAATCTTATCACAAAATTACAGCCACTAATAATATACCACATATTTTTTAGCCATTACTAATTACTGCATTAGGATTCAATACATAAACATAACCTGAAACAGATACACAAGCACAGCCAGTTGTCTTCAGTTACTTACCCGAGCTATCAGCACCTGTCGTTTTAATTCTAAGGAGACAGCTTAAGCCAGAGTGCACTAGACACATGATAGGATAAAAAGAAAATTAATGTGATCATGACTGCAGAAAGGAAAAAAAAACTTGTCTGTAGACCTCCTGCCTGACAATAGAGTTATTAATAATCGCAGACGTGGACTACTCAAGCGCAATCAGAAACAGAGTTAATTAGAAATGTTCAGTTTAATACAATCAACATGAAAACCTACATCTAGCCAAGAGAAGCAATATTACTATATAACAGTAACTAAATTACTATTCAGCCTCTAAACTTAAGTGGTACCATGTGTGAATAATTGAATACCTAGTTAGCTCCAGGTGCCATAACTTTAGGCATTTACTTATTTGACCCTATGTTCACAGCTGCTTCTGCTTGTATGTCACCACACAGAAAATTTATTTACCTATATTTAACATATTATAGCAAGTGCAAACTGCTTTTATCCATTATTATGCATTTTAAATTTGTATTTCTGCAGCAATTTACATGTCTGTAAATAAATCGGTTGTACTGCGAGATATTGTTTATTATTGCTAACTATGATTAGATACCCGCTGAATACAAATATCAACTCCTGATTACTGGCTGCTGCTTATTAGATAAAACTTTATTAAACTACAGGAGGCAGACAGTCTTGAGTTGAGATGATACAACACAAACATCATGCTGCCATAGTCTGACCACCCACCAAGGTAAACATCAGGGGTATGCAAAAGCATTAAGAATGTCAACATGTTGTTTTTCACAAAGTTTTCTGCATCGATTTTTATGGTGGCAATTTGTACTGACTCTAGATTGTGAAGAGTGATCAGATAAATTACAAATTGCAAATTCATTCTCTTCCCTGAACTTAATTAACCAAAAATTATTGCATTCCAGGCACTGCATTAGCAGCCCTACAAAATTGCCTCCTAACATAATTTCGGTGATGATCTCGTTAGCTCAAAAAAAAAAAGGTTAATGAGGACATGACAGCTGATATCACTCTGTCATGCTTATTAGAAAAGCAGACTGGTTGCTTCAAAAAGGTAGTTTGCATTTGATTTTTTTCTGTTACCACCAGGAAAACATATGCAATCATCGTTGTGTAAGCTTTTAATTTGGCATAATGAGTGAAATAGTTAAAAATGTTTAATAACTTAAGTTTTAAAATTATCTACATCATTGTTCAATTTTAAATTCTAGCTCTGTAACAGTTCAGGGAAATAACACTCTTTGTTTATTCACGTAAATATATGCATTGTTATGTCCTGCATTGTGATTGGTTAAGGAAGTCACATAATGTGTGTTTGAAAAAGGACAGCAGATAAAGTGAGGTAGAACAAGCTGGTACCTAAAGCTGTAGTTAAATAAACAGCACTGCAAGTTGTAAATCTGTCTCCATCCTGCTTTCTTTTTAACTGAAGAGTGATTCATTCTACCACCTTACATCGAACCCAACACTTACAATTGCATTTCATTACAAGGGATTCACAGGCAAGGGCATTGCTTCTTGTAAGATAGCACCCCGACCATTTATTGAATCTTTAAGAACTTCAAGGAGAGTGGTTTAATTGCAGTAAAGACGGCTTAAGGGTGCCCAAGCAAGCAAGTGTCAGACCGTCTACTGAAGAGAATGCATCCATGAGATCGGGTCACCACCAGTGTAGAACATGCTCAAGAATGGCAGAGGGCAAGTGTTAGTGTATCTGAATGCACAGTGAGACAAAGGCCTGGTGTCGAGAGGTTGCTTCGCATGTAGGGGAGTGGGTTTGCTCAGTTTTTTTTTGCCCAAGAACACTGCCAGGAATGGTATCAAAACATCTGCCACGAGTAACTTCTCCCAACAATTGGAACTGAGCAATGTTTATATAGCATGATGAAGCACCAAGGTAAACGTGATCAATCAAATAGCTCAGTGAACAAAATATTGAAGTTTTGGATCCATAGCCAGGAAACTCTCCAGATTTTAATACCATTGAGGACCTCTGGTCAATCCTCAAAAAGAGGAAGGACAAACAAAAACCAAGAAACCATGCTCAATTCCAAGCACTGATTCAAGATTTTGCCCAGAATCTAATATCCAGCATGCCGAAGTGAAATGCATGCTTAAAGAAGAAGGGTCAGCATTGTAAATATTACATACTTTGCTTACACTTGATGTATTTGCCAATAAAAAGTTTAAAAACATATGGAATGCATATAATTGTACTTCATTATACCATATAAACATCTCACAAAAGGTTCTAAAAAATGAGTGTTTTAAAAAGCCAAAATTTGGCCATGATTGTATATTTAAACACAGAGCCCTACATATAGCCAGAAGACTTTCTGACTGTCAGACATGACTACCTGCATATTGTCCTAGCTGAAACTTAAATTACATACAGCACCTTACAGATCAAGTAATGGAAAGCACTGGTGGGTGGTATGGTGACACAGCATGTAGCATTCGTGTAGCACAACCCTGTCTGTATAAGTTTGGCACATTCTCAATTCAGGCTCTGTCATGCAACAACATACACACAGGCGTACTGAATTTTCCAGGGTATATTCACAATGTGTTCCCTAATCTTGCACTGAAGATGCATGTATAATTTTTACTGACTTATTTATTCATTTAATATACTATTTAGTATACAATTATATGGTTTGAAAAAAACCTTTGTTAGAAATCTGCCTTATATCCACTTCATTTCCACCCACATTTCCCCCGTTCAAGATCTAGACACATATTTTGGCACAATATCCACCTTTACAACTATTTCTGGCTAGATTTGTTTTTGCATTTACTCTAAAGATATCTGAAAAAAAACATGAACATATCTGTAAACATAAACATATCTGACTTCAGTGTTGCTGTGATCCTAGTTGCTATGAATCCCACTCAAAAATAAAAACATTGTGTTACTTTCACTAATAAGGAAAAATGTGTAGGCTGAGCAAAGAGAAAGCATTCTTAAACACCAAACTTTCGAAAGTCTAATAACCAACAAGATCTATGGCATATACTGTAGACAAATACTTGCATGTATTTACACTGCTTACAGAAATTAGAGGATATTTAATTACACTACATTTTATTTGGAAATATCCCCTATTTATGTGCAGTATACACTCACTGGAAACTTTATGAGGAGTACCTGCGCACCTTCATATTCATGGAATGGAATTATCTAATCAGTCAGTGTTTCAGCAGTGCAGTGCATGAAATCAAAAAGATACCAGATAATAGTTAGAGGGTAATGTTCACATTTTACAGAATACATTCCTTCAGTCAGAATGGAGGACAAATATAATCCAAATATAATCCCAGTGATCATGAGAACATGGCATATACATATATATAACACATCACTGAGTGCAACTCTTCCAGTGAGTAGCAGTAGCAGAAACACATTCTAGATGAGACAACAAGATATGGCCAGACTGTTTTGAGCCAGGTAATCACAGGTACAACTGTGAACATAAAAGCATCTCAGAGTGTACAACATGTCAAACCTTGAGGACGGGCTGCAAAAGTGCGGTTCCACTTCTGTCAGCCAAAAGCAGAAAGCTGAGGTCACAGCCTTACCAAAACTGGACAGTTGAAGGCTCGAAAAATGTAGCCCGGTCTGATGAATGTTAATTTCTACTGATAATTTCCACAGGCCAGAATTAAAAAAACAACAATCATGAATTCATGGCTTGTGTATGCGGTGTAAAAGTGTGGGGAAAGTGTGTGTTTTTCTTGGAATGTATTGAATTCTAAATTCCATTCTTAAAAATTGTAGTAGTCTTTTGCTTTTCCTTGGCTTTTGCTATAGCCTTGTGTTAAATATAGAAAAGTATAAATAATTTAATTAACATAAAAAAATAAATCTCTGGTATCAGACCATACCCACACTCACGCCAGGGTGAATTAAAGCTGTTTTTAGAGCTAAGCGAACAACTACCCAGACTTGGTATAGGGAGCCTTATAATGTCCTCACTCAGTGTACACAACCACTACTACCTTTAAATGGAGTTCTGAAACTGAGTTCATGCTCTATTTCCTGTTCAAGGCATACAGCACTGTGTAAAAGCCTAAGGCCACCAATAGATTTGTTGTTTCAGCAATGGTATAATGGCCATAGTTGGATTTCAAACTTGGATCTATCACCCCATAATACTCTTTAGCATATCGTAGCCTGTTCACCCTGTTCCATTAACAAAAAATGGTTTCTTGGCTGATACCCTTAAAAAATGAACATTTCCAATCAAGCCTCTTCAGATGGGCAGAACAGTCAACTTAGCATCCCGATGAAGCTGCATGGTGTTGCTAGTGCTCAATTGTAAGGGGAGGTCACACTAAGTACTTGCCACTATAGCTTATGGAGGATGTTTTTTTTCATTCCATTTTTATATGCATAGAATTGTCCTGTATTTTCTGTTTGTATTCTGATGAAGATACTGCAAAATAATAATATATTGTTTATAATATATATATAATATATATACCTAATCTAATGGTGGCCTAAGACTTTTGAACAGTACTGTATATGTGGTTTATAAGTGACATATCTCACCTCCGAGTCCCGGTCTGAGCCGGTTGTCATAGCCATCCAGCATTCGGTCTAGGATGCGTGTGAAGAGGGTGATGTTGTGTTTGAAGGCATCTGTTGAGGTGTCTGCAGTTACTGACCTACGTCACAAGAGTAAATAGGTAAACATATATCTGATCATTATACAAGCACACGTCCTCATTAAAATACTGTCTGCCCTAATTGCTAGCAGTTAATTTTATATCTAAACAGACTGATCTCAACCATACTGACCTTATACAATGCTAAAAAAGGGGATATTTCATTATGGGAGATACAATTTTTGAAGTATCCCTTAATTTTTGTGAGCAGTATATTAATAATGTATATATTGCTTGAGGCTTGCTGCTATTGGTAACACATATAAACACACTCTGTTCTTACCTGTAAATCTATTTTTGTTTTATCTGTCAAAACACCATCAAGAACCAAAACGAATGCGAACTCTGTTAATAAATATAAAATTGAAGATACCATTCTAATACAAGCTTATGAGCTGCTAATGTGGAAATGTAGTAAATCCTGTCTAGCATAAACCACAAAATGTATTTTTCAGTGCTAGAGTTTTATGATTCAGAACAGCATTTTCAGAAGAACGGCTGGTATAAATATCCCATTTTCTCTTTGTCTGTCATTCAAGTTTTAGTATCTATCATCTTTTTCCATGTTCCCTGTGCAACTCAGACACAAGTAAAGTACCTCTGTGTCTCCGATGCTTCAGTTAAATCTCAAGGGGGAAATCTAATGTATGCAAGAAAGGCAGAACAATACTTTTCTTTCACACTAAAGTCTGAGGTCTTCTAAATGCACCTCTACCAACACAAACAATTAAACTGAAAAGTAATGCAATGATTAATTAATGCACTGATGCTATTTAATTATTGCTCACTCACTCAGTTTATATACATGCCTAATCCATTCCTCAGATCTATGTGCAAAAAGAAAACAAACTTTGACAGGGTTCTAGCCCATCACAGGACACATGTACACACACAAACACAGAGGTGCTTTAGAGTTGCCTACTGTCCTAACTAGAGACACATTGATTGTAATTTTCTTGGCTTATTCCAATTTACGATTTTTTAAACATATTCTGAGGTTGTTGTTTTTTTAATAACACCACATCACTGCTCTCTCACTAATATTGTGCTATATAGGAAGAGAAGTGCACTCTTAAATGCACTAGTAGCATTGGCGCACAAATGAAACGTCCTCATCATCAGCGTGTGTCAGCACCAGTTTGCCAAATATCAAACACACAGTTTAAAGCTGGAACTGTGTTTAAAATATAATTCAATTGTCAATTAATGCTAGTGAAAGCAATGCGTTTTTCACGTGTGGTTTCATGTCTTTTCCATGTGCATGTCAGTTCACTCCAGGGACTCCAATTTACTCCCACATTCCAAAGACATGCATCAGGTTAACTGATTACGGTAAATTGACCCCATCTGAGTATGCAATTATGAAGTAACCTTGTGTCAGTCATAAATAGCCATTGATGCTGAAAGTAACGTTACATATACCAATCTTTGGAATATGGCAGGAAACCAGAGCACAGAGAGAAAACATGTAAACTCTACACAGGTAATGTCAAATCATTTATCACCGAAAATGTGATGCATCTTTAAAAGGTGGACAGATCCTACAATCACCTGAATAACTATTTACTGGTACGGACTAAAATGTTCCGTGATAACACACTACCACGAAGTCGTCCCATAGGGACTACCACAGGGTTATTACATCAATTCTCCAGGACAGGAACAAACAGACAATTTAATACCCTCTCCCAGACACTAGCAGCCCAAGGGAACAGAGGCATACCTTATCTAAGATCAACCCCTAACAATATTTATCAAGAAATACCAATGGTTTAAAGAACATTTTCTCCAGAGAAACCAGTGTGCATATTCTTCTGTTCTAAAAAATATGAAACAAGGGCAGACCATATTTGGACTGATTTTTAACACAGATTTGGTGTTGGACATATTGACTGCATCATGCTCTGGAATGGCTACTTTTAATTAATTTTAATCTGTCCTGTGAGACTAAAAGTAAATTAACCGCATGAGGTTTATAGGTCAAACCAGAATCATGCTTCAAACAACATTACATTGTAAATATTCTATAATTATTTGACACTAGTTCTGACTTTCCTGTTCTTTACAGCAGGATGACAAACCCCTTTCCCAGTGACTGTAGTATGCTTTATCTATGTTGCTCGAACTGAGCTCATATTACCTGATGTGGTGCTACAGTGGTCCCCTTTCACTGATGAAAGTGGTAGACTATTGTTGACTACTTGTGCTTAGCAAAAGAAGAGATCCAGTCAGCAGTTGTCTACAAAGTGCTTCTCAGTTGTCTACAAAGTGCTCCAATGCAATGTGTGGGTGTATATATATATAAACAGCCCTGTTTTATGCATGTATTATTTTTTACCACTTAACAAATGTGGGTGGCATAGTGGTGCAGTGATTAGTGCTTTTGCCTCACAGCTCCTGAGACTCCTGAGATACATTTTCCGACCCTGCCAATGCCTCTGTGGAGTGAACATGTATTTCCCATATCTGTGTGGGTTTTCACTGGGACCACTGGTTTTCTTCCACATTCAAAAGACATTAGTCAACTGGTATTTATAAAGTATGAGGGAGTGAAAGGCCTGCAACAAATGGCTTTTTGGCAGCTAAATAATCAGATTATGAATTGCTGAATTACCAAATAACTCTTATCAGCCTACATTACATTTAGCTTAAGGTTGTTTTATGCATTTGTTATCTAACAATGAAGACAATGAAGGTGAACATCTTACTCAAAAATCACTGTATTAATAAACTTTCCTGCTAACAGAAGATAAATAAATCTCCAATATACATGTCCTGTCAAAATTTAAAACAGATAATGTGCAAAATCGCAGCGATAAAATTTAAAATAAACAGTATCTTCAGCCAGAAACACGAAGTGCAATCAAATTCAGCAAACAGTGGCAAACATGCTGTCTATGAATGGTTGAATTTGAATTATTTTAATTAGACGTTCTATTTCAATTTAAACCCCTTGTCTAGCTCCCCTGTACATTCTCAGATAACTACTTTCCTAAACGGTTTATGAATGTTTACAAATGCTCACAGATGACTCAAGGCAAACAGAAATGATTTTAATGTGTGTGTGGCCTTGATGTTAAGACAATGACAGAATGTTTAAAACTTAACATTTTTGGAAGGTTCATTGTGAATGATAGTAACTTGCCTCTCTGTTCCAACTCCATTGACAATTTGAGAGGGCACACATTCAGAAAATGTTACAGTCGGCTTTTAACAATAGGTAACTAATGTGGACGTTCTTGCTCTTCAGATGTTCCAACATGGAGGATGTGCTCTCATGCCTAAATAAGTTTGAATTTACAAATATTACAACTGCCAACCTTTTGAAATGCCCCCATACTTGAGGATCTTATTCTTGGGGCTGCCATCACACTTTTGTTAACTCTCCAGTAAGCAGTAATGTAAACAATACTTTTCCTAGATATAGCGAGAAGCTCGCATGATGACGTTACTGACTAACTGACTATTAAATTAGTTGCCAACTAATTCGGTAGCTGATTTTAGCCGAATTTGTTGGTTAATATTTACACTCCTGGACAGTGAGTGTGTTTGCGTGTGGACTAGCATCTTCAGCGATATTTCAAATGTGTTTTACCATACACAAATTTACTGTGCTTCATTTGATTTCACATATTTGTTTACAAGGTATATATTATTTATTTAGTTTGCATCAATTACTGTATCCTTAAAAGAAGAATGGTTACAGCTGTACTCGTCAAACACAATTACTGGGGTAATTGATAGAGAATTCAAATCTTAGAATGAATTATTCAAACAAATTTGTTTTAGGAATGTGGGAGTAGACATGATTACCTGCAGAAAACCCATACAAAAAACAGGAAGGATGCATACTTTACAAACAGAGGTTTGGGGGTTAGGATCAAACCAGGAGTCTCTGGACTTGTGAGGTAAGAGTTCTGATTAAGTATGAATGTGTCATCACAAATTAATTTTATTTCACTGGGCCTGCACGGTAATGCAACTGTTGATGTGGTCAATTCACAGTTTCAACATCCCTGGTTCAATATCCTTTCTGTGTCCATATGGGTTTACTCCCAGTTTTCTCTTACAGTCCAAAGACATGCATTAGATTACTTGACTATGCTGTACTGGCCCAATGACTAGTTTCAAAGTAACCTTGTGTCAGTAGTAAATAGAAATTGATACAGCAATTGGGCCTAAATAAACCAAATACACAAACAAATTATTACACTGAAATATACATGCTACAGTGAAGAACAAGACACTTTAAACATGAAGAATCCAGTGAGCTTACTGACCCATAATTGGTAAAATTGCATGCTGCATGCATAGATACAACAACAACAACACACCATGACTCACACATCATTTGTGATGGCTAGTCTTCTTTTTACCGCTTGCTGATATATACATATGTATTAACACAGTGAAACTGGCCAGTGTTTGCTGTTGCTCACTATGTTCTTATAAAATGCACTATGTTCTTCATTATCTAGTACCAGGACTGCGGTGGCTTAGTGGTTAAGGTCCTGGACTCTGGACCTGATGGTTCAGGGTTCAAATCCCATCTCTGCCATGCTGCCACGGTTGGGTTCTTAAACAAGGTCCTTAGCCCACTATTGCTTGAATTGTAAGACTATATGAGTTGAGTCGCTATGGATAAGGGCGTTTGCTAAATGCTGCAAATGTAATGCAATATGTAGATGTTGCAGAGTATTGACAAGTTTAAATCCATAAATGAGCACCATCGTTTTCAATAAGCATTTGTTTCAGGTTTTATCCCCACTTGTCCTGGTTAGGGTTGCAGGGTGCTGGCACTTATCTTGAAAAATGCAGTGTCCACTGTAAGGACAGAAAGGGTTGCTGATGCAGAGCCGGGGGATCATCCCCTGACGAGCCTCCCCGTTTCAGACACAGCAAATGGTGGCTGTATATGACACCCGACTTGGCTAGAAGGCACTGCCAGGGCTTAAATGTCAAACAAAATTGTGAACAAATGTCATGCAATTATACCATAACTGATCCCAACACAACCACGCAATTTAAGATACACAGTGCACGTATCTCTCCATAATAATAATTTAAAAAAATTGATATTTGGGAGTATCATGGTTTCACATTGTCTGCAATAAAATAAAAGTTTTTTTTTAAATTTAATTATTTACCTTTCCATATTATCCCAGCTTCCATACTATCCCAGATCTGATTTCAGGTTTTACTTGCTCCAGCACTCTAAAGGACTCGATGGGTTTACTTACAATTAAAACAAACACTTTTATTAGTGATCCGCTGCAGCGCCATTTAACAAAAAACAGCCCTGGTGCTATCTATGACCACAAGCCTGATTGTAAAGCCTCTTTCAGGCAATGCTGCCAATTTGGAATGTTTTCTGCCCAACTGGGATGGTGGCATTTTGCTGCAAAACAATTGGCATTTGGTTGGTTTGCATATATGTTGGTTTGTGAACATTCAACGTTACCTCATTAATGCAGGTGAAGCTTAACACATTTCTACCCTATCATCTATAATATTCTGACAATAAACTGTATGTTTCAGAGCCTATGCATACGGGGAGGCAAATTCCCCACTGGTGGCTGGGGATTGAAACACAGATCTCCCTTGAGCCATACGACATCCTTGTTAACCAAGCCGGTTAAACAGACAACTTTTATTACTATACAAGTTACCAGAAATAGTAGTCCCTGGAGGTTGGGATTAGGTTTTATTTGCTTACTTGGTTATTTGACTTATTTAACATTGCACAACACCAGGGTACATGGATACACAAGGTTACTTTGAAACTAGTTATACACACACCGATCGAGCCAGTTTAGCATTATCAATTAACCTAATGCTTGTCTTTGGGCTATGAAAGGAAACTGGAGCACCCAGAGTAAACCCATGCAGAGATGGGAAAAACTCCATGCAGGCACAGTACGAGGTCAGGATCAAACCTGGGATGCAGGAGCTGGAAGGCTAACCACTGCACCACCGTGCCTCCCCAGACTTCTCAAGGAAATTTTAAACATATTTATTTTTTGTCATATTCTATTAATCCTCTATATGTGAGAGACATCTGTGACCAAGTTGGCAAAAAAATACATAGGAAAATCACAATTAAAACTCCTGAGCTACAAAAGAACAACCCCACTGGGCACAACTTTTTCAGTGGGTTCAGTTGGCACTTAAAGCATTTTTGCACAAGCCTGGATTATAATAGCTACTGGGCAGGTGGGATTGTACAGTGAAGCAGTAGCCAGCTAACTGGTTTGCCTTGATTTGGAGTGTCTGAAAACATTTCAGGCAGGTAAAACTTTCAGTGAAGGCTGAAAGTGCACTTACATATTTAACAAAATTATATTTTAAAGAAAGTTTGTGGTTTTGCCTACTTCAAGTCCTAGCAGGTTGTGGTATTGTTTTTTTTTCGTACTAGCACAGAGTAGTGTCTATTAAGAAGAATACAAACCATTTTAGTAAGTCACTCTGGATAATTGCATCTTCTAAATCCTGTAAATATAAAATAGAAATCCTCTTTCACATGTAAACTGAAGTGGTAACCTCAAGGATCTTTTGTACCTTTAGTACTCATCACCTGGGAAATAGCATATCTTAAAATATGTTAGGACACATCATGGTGTTGGGGGTTATTAAGCTACATAGAATAATTCAGCTATTTTATCCGTGTAACCATAATGCATTCTCTTGGCTCGCTGAGCCTCGCTTTAAAGTGCACGAGTGTGTCTCGCATAAACTGTCACACATCTCCACCTAGAGGAATCGATTATAATAGTTTCTAATAAATATGAACCACGTGAAATACTTGATATTGGACGAATAGATGCGGACTTTCTAAAGAAAACCATTGTTTTGTAAGAGCCCTGTGAGCTGGCCTTAATTATTGTGCGTAAAAGGCGCGAGTTACGCGCGGACTGGACAGGAGATAAACAAGTGCGATTTAACAAACAGGGCAGATTTAGTAACCAAACGTAAGCTCTTTATACACAGAGTCGTGTGTGCATAAATAGAATAAAAGAAAGGCAACGGAAATGAAGATTCGAGGGCAATTTCCATTCCTACCTCGTGCGCAAAAACAACGCCAGCAAGACGCAAAGCACCAATGAGTAAAACGTGAACAGATTCCTCCTCATGTCTTGCCACCTACAAAAGAACAACAGGATGAATACATAATTAATAAACAAACAAAAAAAATACGAGCGCACATTTGCTAAGTCGAGTAACCTGACTGATAGCATCATTTTTGTACGGACATTAAGCGCGCACACGTTAATGCATTCATTTCCCATTCGAATTACAAAATCTTGATACATCACTTACTTAGTATTCAGTGACACGTAAAACCCACCTGCGCTGAATAACAATAGCTCACAGAGCACGCCATATCAGCTATAAGTTGAACAAGCTACAATTATTTACGTTACCCGCCTGGTTAAAGCGCCGGCACGTGCACGCGGTGACTGACACCTATCAATTCCTTACGCGCTCAAATCTAGCAGCACATCCAAGAAAACACCCACCTGATACGCCTGCTGTCAGCCTCCGTTCACTGTTCACAGAACAAAATGTTTCCTAATCCTAAATATATCGGTGTAGGCTTGTGGGTATATAGCTACAAGCTATTACGTTAAGCTTGAAGACAAAAAAAAAAAAAAAACGATCGGAGAAAGACGGTGCGTTAATAAATATCCATCAGCCAGACGCGCGGCTCGAGCTCATGTACCAGAGGGTCTGACAGAAGATTTTCAATAAATTCTTCCACAGAGAGAGCAGAACCGTCTCGCACTATCACACACTGTCACACACATCACACACTCATCACTTTATGTGATTTTTCTCGCGTGAGAGAAAAAAAAACTACAAAGAAAAACCGATCTAATCACCGCTGGGTCCTAAAGGTGGCTGAGTTCCTTCAGTAGAGCTCTAAGCGCGCGCACGCACTCAACTGTACTAGTAGCCTATAATAATGATGTTTATATACTGCTTGTTGTACTGTTGTGCACACCAACTTTAGTCGGGCACAGCTGTACCTCTGCTTGCCAATCAGTCGCACGGGAACAACTGCGCATAAAAAACAAGCCTGCTGAGCACTAAGTTATTCACATGAAGTGATTTGACACTAAAGTGGGTCTTACACTTTAAACCCGGATTTGGTTTCAATAAATTATTTGAGCTATCATTCATTATTCAATCAATCAATCAAAATTTATTTATAAAGCTCTTTTTACAATGGAGCATCGTCTCAAAGCAGCTTTACAATATTAGCATAGAAATTGGTGTTCTGATGGTTCAGAGTTTATAGCTAATGTTAGCTAGTCTACAATGTGTGTTTCCTTGGCCTGCTCTTTTCATGAAAGATCAGGTATGTTAAAAACAGAATATATGTCTAGCCTTTCTAAAATTGTTTCATGTAATCTCTGGATGTCCTCTTATCATCTTTTCTAAATATATTTCATTGCCTTTAGCCTTGTTTCAACACCTACATCTGACCTAATATCCTACTCACCAAACATTCTTATAATAAATGGTGGGCAGGATATTGATCTGATGTAGTTGGTTAGGTATAGGAAAGACTAATGCAGCCCCAGCAACAGTATAAAGTTTTGTATTGTATTTTTCAGGTGTTCAACAGGATTGTGGGAAAGAACCTTAAGCAGGAGTTCTGTGAATGCATTGATCAACACAATATATACAAATATACAAATATATATGTATATATATATATATGTATATACATATATGTATATGTATATACATATATATATATATATACATATACACATACTCATGGCCGAAATTGTTAGCACCCCTGAATTTGTTTTCCAAAGAAGTAAGTATTTGTCCCAGAAATGTATTGCAATGACACGTTTTGTTA
>JAUZSU010157115.1:0-14095 GCA_034780255.1 Parotocinclus maculicauda
GCATGTTCGTTTAATAGGACCAGCCGGTTATTAGGACCAAAACGATCGCGTCCCGATGTGGTCCCATTAACCGGAATCGACTGTATACATTTAGTTTATTATTGGATTCTTCTTGTAAAGCCGAAATATAAGTCATTATACAGTGAGGGCTACCTGTGTAACCTGTGGTGCTCAGATGCGAATTTTTACCATATTTACTACATACGTTTCAAAGCTACATTTCAAATACAATTTGTGGCATATGTGTAGGAAAATCGTACGCTGCTGTGTCTTCTCTTTCTTGTTTCCCTTAACATGCCCATGTTCAATGTTGGATTTATTTTTCAATGACATCATTCTGTAGAACTGAGTCATCACAACCGTTACACAGGGGTCTGTGCTTTTATTTATTGTTTTGTTTTGTTTTCTTACAGTGAAGACTATTTTATTGTTTAGTTGCAGCTCAGAGGTGTTTATGTTGTTCTCCATAAGTGAGTTGAGCAAAAATGAACTTAATGTTTTCCACTCCATTCTTCTCACAGACGGTGGCAGTGGGTGGAGTCGGAACGCCTCAGTTTAAGACCATCATTCCCATAGCCACACCTCCTAACGTTCAGCAGATCCAGGTTCCTGGTAGCCGTTTCCATTATGTACGCCTGGTCACAGCCACAACAGGGAGCACATCGCAGACGGGCAGCCCTAGCACAATCACCAACCCCACCATTCAGCCTGGTACAATTACACGCATATCCACACTATATATTAGATGCTTATAGTTTACAGCCTGATACAAAAGGGCTACATCAGTTTTTATTTAAAGTGTAAACAACCCAACAAGGGAAAACTTCTTTATTGAGACCAACCTCAAATACTTATTCAGCAACACGAGCCCAGAAAAAATAATTAGTTATAAGTCTTCAATATAAAGCACATGTATTGGACCTGTCACTCTCTAATCTAGCAGAGATTATATTGTAACAATCTATTAATAGCAAAATTGTGCTGGTACAGCTCAAAACCATTACAAACATCTGAGGTGTGATGGTAATGCAGTTTTATAAGCTAGAGATCAAATGTGCACACCTCAAGAAGACAGATCAGTTAAATGAAAACATTTATTTTTAATTTTACAGGTTTTATTACAGATACGGTATTTTTTTTTACTACAGTGTTCCTCTAGGTGGTCTTGCACATAGACATTTGGTTGGTAGCAGCCGACCTTACATTAGAAAACACTGGATTTAACTAACTTAAATTGGCTGTGGCTCTCACGCAATTCATTGTATTTGATGCCAATGACCCAGCTATTGTCGTCAGAAACTGTCCCAAAATACAATAATATGTTAAACTGTGTTATGTATGAAATTCCAACAGTAATTCCAAATTGGACTGGGAGAGGTTTTATATAATAAATGTTCATTAACATCACAATTTAGGGCCGGATAACTGCAGTTGCCTGCATAAAACTGGCAAATAAAAAGTTTTTAAGAGCGGGATTAACTACCAGTTGACTGTAATACAAACTGCAAATGAGAAAAAAATTAAGTATTTAAAAATCATTATTCCACGTGTTTTGTTGGCTATTCAGCACTGGCTTACAATGACAAATGCTAATTTTTGTTTGTTATTTTATTTTTAAGTTATTGATGTTTACATGCTGCAGGATACACTGCTGAGTAGACAGGAAGGGAAGGGCGCTGGTGCTTGATCCTTGTGGTATTTCACCAGAGCTTGAAGTGTTAACTTGAAGGAACGAGGAATAATCTTACAATAATGTTTTTTTTTCACAGCCAAGCCTGTGGTAATGAACACTGCTACAGTAAGGATGTCTGTTCCCATAGTCCCACAGACCGTCAAACAGGTAACCCTCCGCCTTCTATATCATACTTTGTAGGATCATAGACATTTATGTAGATGGTTCCCGTGTGCTCCACATATATACATCTGGATCTTATTAAAACATGGTCAGTGGAATCCGATTGCCCGGGGTCTTTTTACCAGAAAGATTATTGTAACTTTCCAATAGATGTTATTTACACTACAGTGGTAATGGGAAATGAGGTCTGGCACAGATGGGCTGTAGAGTGGCACTGGTTGTACATCCTGTTTTGTAAATTGGTGCACATTACTACAATGGTTAGAGCTGTTTGTTGATATTGATCAGAAAGGTTAACTTGGTTGTAGATGTGTAGTGTGGCTAGAAGCTACAATAGTTAGTCAATGGTCGGCACAGAAAGCTCTGTCAAGCCATTTGCAATAGGGTTTCAGATCAGTTAGGGTATACAATTTTTGGTATTCTACACAATCTAAAATATGCTTGTTAAATGGCCATGTATGCCATAATGACCAAGCAGCACATATAGAAGGACACGTGTGTGCACTCAAGCTGGTATGGTCTCTCCTTGTCGGATGACCCATATTATCCCAGCATGATTTCCAGAGCATCTTCAATATGAGCATAATGAATGCTTGGCATTCTCTCACTTAATGTGCCCCCGTACATGCCCTATGGGGTTTAGGTCGAGTGGCTGTGGAGCAAATTGCACGACTCTTAGCTTGACTTAAATTCCTAGGCTGATTAAGTGATTTTAACCGAAAAACCTGTTTACTAGTGGCCTCAGATTTATGTCCTCCCCTGCATTAACTTAATCTTCATTGTGTTATCAGGCATGAAGAACTCATGATTTTACAGTTTGTCATATGTTGTCATAGAAACATAAGTTTATGGGAGTCATCTCATGTAGTGTGAAAAAACTGCAGTCTGAATCTGGATTTAAGTGGCCAACGATAATAGAAAATGTGAAAAAGTTCAATTTAAGTAAGCATTCATACCAGCAGCAGAGTTGTTAAGGCACTTGTGCTTTTTCTAGCATGCCAAAGAATTGTGGAACACAATATAAGTTGGATTGCATTTGCAGAAATGGACTAAATTCAGCAAGACCTCTGTTTTTGTTGCCTTGCCCTTACCCAAAAATTAAATGCTTTTTGTTTTTGTATGACCATGTTATTTGTGTTACAGATGTACAATTTTTTTACAGGTTACAAATGTTCTAAGACTTGCATATCTGATGCACATATCAGCTATAAGATTAGTGCAATATGTTGCTTTAGGGTGATGTTTTCTTTAAGATCTCAGTATGTTTTCTGCATCATTGTCATCTTCAGGTGGTGCCAAAGCCCATAACGTCAGCTGCTCAGGCAGTTACCACCAACCAGACGCAGCAGCGGCTCATCATGCCAGCTGCCCCATTGCCTCAGATCCAACCCAACTTATCCAACCTGCCCCCAGGAACCGTGCTCACCCCTGCTCCTGGCTCAGGAAACATGGGCTATGCTTTGCTGCCTCCCCAGTATGTCACACAGGTCTGTGTTTGTCTTTTGCAATGTGCAAAGTTTTACTCTGAACCACAGCACTCCGTTTCATTAAATCTGCTTTGTCTTGTAGCTGCCACAGACTGCATTTGTGACTTTGGCCAGCAGCTCAGGTTTCCCTGCCCCTACTTCTATTCAGACACAGGCCAGGCTTCCTCTTAATGGGTAATGCGCTCTTAGCCTATTGTGCTTTTACACTTAATAACTACAAACAATGATTTGAATTAAAAAATGAATGTGCATTTAAAGGACTAATGGCTCTTAACTTCTAATTTGTTTTTAGATTAGTATGGATTTAGACAATATGAAAGAATGAGTAGTGAAATGAATAATTAGTAATTTAAGGATTCATTTAAATGTTTTTATAGTTTATATAGTCACTAACATTTCACTGCAATACATCACAGACCAGAATATACCTTTTGCAAATAAACATTTATACCTTATGCATAAGTAAGGACTGATTAAATTGGAGCTTTTATATGCATTTTAAAGTACAAAACATAAATAAGTACTTGACTGGACAAAAATAGGGCAATCCTAAAATTACAAATTAAACCAAGTGTTATTTTTTAATATCAAACATTTAAATATTTTCAGCATGTTTCCAACTGCTCATTGCCACAACGAGCAGCGACAAGCAAATGGTGATACATGTCTCTGGAGTGCATTTTCTTACTATTTGATAAATGTATGCCAATTATTGTTCAATATTTTTAAACATCGTATTCCTCTTTCCCTCAAGAGGATATTTCGGAAGTAAAATGTCAAGCATGTGAGTGCTCGATGAAGGGATTATTTGCTAGGAAAGGCAGAGCGTTTTAATTGGTCATAGAACCCTGACTGGGTAACAGTGATCTGGGTTAAGCATTTGTACAAAGTTCTGAATGCTGTTTGGCATCAGACACCTAACATATCATATACATGAGAAATAAAGCAATAGTTTTTATATTCATTCTTTCTTTAAAGCCAAATCCATCAGTGTACAGATTCCTCAAGACCAGTAAAATGCATGTGGGCTTAGCTGAAAGATAAAGAAATCCTTTTCGGACAGCGTACATACTACATTATTTGTGTTGTTGTTACCCATAAAAGCCATAGACAGCACTTTTTCAAATGCTTTTTACTGGTCAGGGCTCTTTACCTGATGGGAAGTCAGTGGTATGTGATCACATGATGAGCATCACCAACATCCGTGGTGTTAATTGCAACTAATAAATTGGAATGTATATTTTAACATTCAAATGTTTTTTTTTTCCTTTGCATATTGAGTGAACTTCAGTTATGTTCTGACCACCCCTATTTCAAGTATACCCGTTTCCCTTCAAGTTGCTAAAAATTGGGAAAAATGTGTTTTGGCTTTACAGTTTGTCCCCATCAGAGAGCACCTCAAGACCACGAAAGCCTTGCAACTGCACAAAGTCTCAGTGCCTAAAACTGTACGTACAGCCATCTAAAACCTAACCTTTTTATCATCCAGTTCCAGTAATGTGAAACATTTCTCACAGTGTCTGTATGTGCCTGTAGGTATTGCGACTGCTTTGCAAACGGTGAGTTTTGCAACAACTGCAACTGCGTTAATTGCTTCAACAACCTCGACCACGAGAGTGAGCGGCTTAAAGCAATTAAGGTATGTATAAGCATCTTAATGACTTCATATTTATCCATGTTTGGTTTGGCACAGAGCAGTTTCTGCTCATCTTTCATCCAGCTTATTGAAATGTTGAAGATCAGAAGATCATCTCCAGAATGCCTTCAGCAACTTTATAACTGACTAGTCCCACATTCCTAACCGTACTAGCCCAGAGTGGCAAGGCAGTGGCAAGGGGAAACACATTAGAACTGTAGTCAGTTTCACCAGTGTATCCAGACTGGTTGCTATGGTAATGATGTAGCTGTGTCTGCACTAGTAGCAGGAGTAAAAGAGTATGATGGCAGTATAAATATTGAGATGAATATGATTTATTGCAGTTGTGCATTTTCAATTTCTGCTTTTTTACCCATTTCTGGGCCCACTCAAGCTGTTCTTCCATTATCTGTTCCCAGTCCTAAAACCGTTACTTAGACTGACCTCACTTCCTCTGAGTAACTGAGCATGCTATGCCTCCACAGCATTCCCCACTGAGGGCACAAACTGACAGTGCTGGTCTAACTAATGCTTCACTGCTATTATATTTATTATTTTATTTATTGCTTCTTCTATTATTTATATGCTTGTTTATTTCCTTATGCTCATTATTACATGTATTATAAGACGTTTAAAACGGCAAAGAGGTTAAAGCTAAAGCTGCTAGGCACATCCCAGCACCCCCTGCTATCTTTTTAGCAATGAAAAAAAGAAAAAGTTGGACAAAAATGTTTCTGTATGCTGTAATAAAGATAACAGGCCAAAATCGGATAGAATTGGATGGTCATATGTTTAAAATAAATAAACTGTCCATGAAAATTGCAAATTGTTTTATCTCAATCTGGTTCTGAACAGATTTCAAACCATGAACAGTTTGATATTCTGATTTGATTGGGTCAGATTCCATGCTATTTATTTTATCTATTTATTTTAGTTGTTCAAACTGTACCAAATATGTCTAGCTCAAATGTGACTTCACTGCCCATCTCACCCATTCAGTTATTAATTAGATTCCTGGCGTTTGACACCTCAAGTCTGAACACTGCACTAACCCTCATTTCACTGTGACAGGCTTGTTTAGACAGAAACCCAGTGGCATTCAAACCCAAAATTGGCAAAGGGAAAGAGGGGGAATCAGAAAGGAGACACAGCAAGGGCTGTAACTGCAAAAAGTCGGGCTGTCTGAAGAACTATTGCGAGTGTTATGAGGTGAGTCTGCACTATAAAAGGTTGGACTATTTTTATTTATTTATTATTATTTTTTAAATTTATGATTACTATGTTGTACCGGGAATTCATCTTCAAATTTGAAGGAGCGTTATTGATGTAACTATGTACAGTGTACTTGGCTACGGCTGTATACTGGTTTTAAACAAGTAAATTCTTAGTCATTGTTATACGGATGGGGCCGTGTCTGTGTGTCTGTGTGTCTGTGTGTCTGTGTGTCTGTGTGTCTGTGTGTCTGTGTGTCTGTGTGTCTGTGTGTCTGTGTAAGACCGTGTGTTAACCTGAATCATAAATTGTTAGTCCCGCATATGCTCATACTTTGTGCTAGTGTTTCTAGGATCAGACCAAACACACTCCTAACTAGAGTAAAGATGCTACTGAAGACAGTCACCGCACTGCACATTTTATTAAACTGTTTGCTTTTCGTAGGCAAAAATTATGTGCTCGTCAATCTGTAAGTGTGTGGGCTGTAAAAACTTTGAGGAAAGTCCAGAGAGGAAGACTCTGATGCATTTGGCCGATGCAGCAGAGGTGCGGGTTCAGCAGCAGACGGCTGCTAAGACGAAACTTTCCTCCCAGATTTCAGACCTGCTCACCAGAACCACCCCAGCCATCAGCAGTGGAGGGGGAAAGTAAGACTTAATTCTTTCATTTCATTTCATATAACGGCATGTGTGTTAAGTTCTACAGAATGACACCCTCTTAACTGCCATTTTTAAAATAAATATGATTACCAAAGCCTGTTTTATATCAAAAGTGGTGATGGACCAAAAGTCAAAAATATGAATGTGGGCAGCTTGTACGAGTTTGGAGGCAACAACTAATGAAACTTGACTGTTTGGGTTTTTTGGGCGCACAAATTTGAACAAAAATAAAATAACCTTTGGGTTGCTCTGCTGTTTAGGGGCTTTTTAAATGACATTACCATTGCACAATTGGATTCACTTCTCTTATTCTACCAAATGGACATAATTTCTCTTGTGTGTTGGTCTGCCAAACACAAACTCGTATGAGAACAGTTATTCCTCTGTCTGCGCATGCACGCAAATTTACAATGAGAGTGTAACACAGTTGCCCCAGATGGGTAAAGACAGTATGGGTTAAATGTGTGTACAGAGTTGATATGCCCCCTCCAGCTGCTTTCCTTATCAGGTGCATATCACACACATTATACATTTTATTTGATAGTTTTATAATTTATATGCACTTGTGTAGTTGTTGGGGTGTAGGAGAACGTTTGAAAAGGCTATTGCATTTATAACCCGCAGGTGCATCCTTGAGATTGATGTCACGCATGTTCTGTTTATTACGGCATCAGATGCAATTGCATTTTTTCAACCCCAGAGGGAATCATATGTCATCTTCCTATTCACATTGTGTGATGAATACACATTTGTTTAATTTGTTGTTCTTCAGATATCAAAAATGAATGTTTTTACTCAGTTATTTAATATCTAGAGGATTTTATTAAGATATTTAAATCTCTGGTCTTTTCCTTGAATTGCATGGGACCATTTTTCCTTTTACCACACATTTCAGAAGCTGTGCATTGTTTTTCATTGTTTACACTTCAGAAATCAAATAATTGAATTGAGAGCAGTGTGTTTTTACACCCCTTCTGTATATGTTATTACCAAAGATTCATTTGGTGCTTGCACGGTTCTGTAATATCATTTGCTTTTTCCAGGTTACCGTACACGTTTGTAACGAAGGAGGTGGCAGAGGTGACCTGCGAGTGCCTGCTTGAGCAAGCTGAAAAGGCTGAGCGCTACAGCCATCCATCAGCTATAGCTGAGATGATGATCCTGGAAGAGTTTGGCCGCTGCCTGCGCAGAATTATCAGCTCTGCAGCAAAAGCCAAGACAGACTGCTCCATAAACTGCTAGACCTCTCCAGATTGCACTGTTAGGGCCTACTAATTTAGGCTTTTTTGCGTGACTGTTTCGAGATCAGAGCTTAGAAGAACTCGTGATCATCCACGCAATGGGGCTTTGTTGCTCCTAAAAGTAAGGGATTTCTGTGTTGATTCTACACAAGAACATAGGAAGAGCTACGCCAGACATTGAGAGATCCCTTGTGGAGAAAGGAACTTGGGTCGAGCAAAAGGAGCTACTTCCTGTACAGCACAGATGAGGACTGCACTGCCCACCAGCTTGTTTTGTATTCCTCTAACGATGTCTTTGTGGGCTTGTACGGGTTGCGGCTTTGGGATTTGATTTTAGAGTAATTTTTATGGTTGATGTTCTTTTCTTTTCCCAGCTCAATGTTGTCCAACTCATTTTAAGTCAGCAATCATGCCACCTCACTGTCTTTTATAACGGGGCTTTAATTCATATCACTTTTTTTCATATGTACTGTTCATAACCTCAGATCAATAATCATGACGTATACAGTAAGTAGCCAATACTGTAGCCTGTTTTAATACACTTCCCAAATTTACTTAGTTGTATTGAGGACTGTCTCTAAGCAATTCTACAGTCTTCAATTCGCACTGAATTTCTGCTTTCTGTACTTATTTTCCTACTTATGTGAAGGAATGTTAAACCATTATTGCAACAGACGGGTAGTCCAGTGGGTAAATACGCTCATGTTAGTCTCGTTGTTGATCTACCCTCGTTTATGGTGCAGGAGACTGGGAGATTGGGTGTGCTAAATGGGAAGTACAGGGGTGGAACAAGCCAGGTCACTTCATTATAGGGATGTCCTTATCTATTTATATATAAATACCATTTTAACAAGTATATTCACTGATTAGTGACCCTGTTTACACTTGGACTTTCCATGCATCAGTTATCTGTATTGTATCCTGACAAAACCTGCGTTTACACTTAATAAGTAAGTACATCTTAGTGAGTTAGATAATAATCTGACAGCTGTATTACACATACTATATAAATCATCTTATAACAAAGACCAACACTCACCATTGTCGTTTAAGGTTTGTATTGAAAAACGTCTGCTAAATCAAATGTCACAATTTTACATGATCTTTTAAATTCTTTACCCTAACGGGAGGTACTAACTCCAGGCGGTAATGTTGTAGTCAATTGTTTGCTTGGGATTTCATTAGGAGGTCAAAGCATTTACACTTTAATATGTGTTTCAATCCTCCTCCTGAAGTGATTTGAGCTGTCTCATTTCAGTCAGATAAAATTGGATTTACATGTGGCTTAACCTTATCTGGATACAATCCTAATACTCAAGATGCATGAAACAGCCTAATGTAAACAGGGTCGAAATGATCAGTTGGTCACCCAAAACCTAAACATAGAACCTGAACCTAGCCTAAAAAATATGTATCCACACTATTTGAAGAATGGGTACGATTACTATGAATAATCACAATTCCATACAAAGAAAAGAACTTCAACTCTCATTACAAAAAATACTCCCAACAAAAATGACCCTGGTTAATTACTACAAAAAGTAATTGTGTTGTCTTGCACTAATCTGGTGTTGAACGTATCAGACCTATATGACTGTTACTGATTTCCAAACTGCTCCAAAAAATAGAGGACACTTTAAATGAAATATTCCCTATTTGTTTTTAAGCAGTGTATAATATTTTTCCTTTGAAAATCTGGCCCCAGTCCTCGTTACGTTTATTGGCTGTTCTACACTTCCACTGTGTTTTGAGAAAAGGGTTTCTGTTCTTTCTTTTGTACAATTGTCACCTCCGTCACCCACCTGAGCTCCACGTGTAGAATTAATCTGATCATCTGGCATATGTTACAGATAAAGATAAGGGAGTAATATACAATACACACACACACACACACACACACACACACACACATACAGAAGTGTCACAGTGTGTTTCAAATTGACATTTCCCCCATTTTTTTTTCTTTGTATAGTTTTCTCTCAGCCCCTTTATCAAATATGCAACAAATCCTGAAAATGACTGCAAGAAAAGACTTTGTTTCTAAACGTTAAACATCACTGGGTTTGTTTGAATTGTGTGTGCTGGTGTTGTTTATGTTGTTGGCTCGCCCAGCTTAATTGTGGCATGTTCAAGCGTTTGAGACACGGTTTGGTTTGGCACAAGTGGACAGAACTGTAATGTCAAGTTGTGATGAACTGCAAGTTTGAGAACTTTTTTGCCCCATTCAGCAATACAAAGAGCAGGTGATGAAGTAGTTCAGCAGTGAAGTAAAAGATTAATTTAACTGCTGACAAACATAAAATTGTTAATCGTTATGATTACTAATGCAGAGTCTTAACAAATTTTAACTATTACTTATTGTAATTTGGATGATTCAAATTGAAATGAATGAAATTAAGCTTTTAAGTGTGCGTTAAGTTTTTCTTTATAAATAGGGTGGAGTCTCACTGTGAAGAAATAGTACCAATAATAGATTGGTGTGCCTTAACGATTACAGTGCTTTGTAATTAACAATATATACTGCTCACAAACATTGGGGGATAAGTCATAATGAAATATCCCCTCATTTCTGTGAGCAGTGTATAATGGTGTGCACGTACAGCAGGGGCCAAAAGTCTGAGTTCACCAGTGAAACGTTTGATAGACCTTTGTGGATAAGGATTCATACCGCAGCAGAACAGATTTAGCACAAGCTTGTAGTGTGCATGGCAGCTCGAGTGCATGCTGTAGTTACAGCAAAAGGGGGAACAGTGTAATGAATTCTGAAATGTAAAAAAATCCAACGATTCAACTGTTTGCTTCAATTTATTGACCTTATTTGTAATGAATTTTGTAATGAAAAATGTAATGTAACATTTTCACTAGTAACTCAGACTCACCGCCACCCCAACCACCCCAGATAAGGTCCTGGGTTGGATTTCTAAATGGGACTAGTAAAACACATGGACTGGCACCGTTCACAGGATGTACTACTGTCTGAGTTGTGTGAATTCCTTAGGCTCCAGACCCTCCCTGGCTATATTTGTGTGTAAATATTTGTGTGTATATATGTGTCGGACAGTAGAAGAGTACGTTGGACCTGCATAGTGTGTATTGCTGACGTGGGTTTCCCAGTTCTAACCTCCATTTTTAATGTCCATGTACACAGATTATTGAAAGCAGATGAAGTAGTAATATAAGCTGACAGGTGATGCACTTTTTGGCTCTGATATGATCTTGCTTTTCTAAATTTTACTGAAACTGAATACACATGATATCACCTGTGCCATCCTAAACCGGTTTATAAAGGCTTTTCTTTATCTCGTCTACTTTAAGGTATTTCACAGAGCCGCAGGTGTCGAGTCAAAATCCGGTCTTGTTTTCCAGACGTTATTATTAACACGTCTGCCTTTTGTCACGTTGTTCATTTGTTTTTCTCCATTTTGCCCGATCTAACCATGTAAGCTTGTATAAATGTAAATGTAATGAACAGTAGTGCTCCTTTATATCTTCTTAAAATTGTAATACAAAGCTATTTTCCTTTAATCAACCCTGTTAACTAATATATAAACGTTTTATTGTTTGGAAGGATCTTAGAAACGAGCTCTACAATGATTGAATTTGTTGGTTGTGTAGCTAGGCGTGGCCATCGACTATTTCTGTGTACATCAAATCAACTTCTTTTTCCTAATTGTTCTTGTAAACCTTATTTTCTGTCTAGTTAAATTTATCTCATTGCTCTTGCCTTTTATCTGATAACACCAAGTTTCGCTCGAATTGCATTTTCTCCCCCCTATTTTGGACCGTTACATTTATAATTATATAGTGTATTGTGTACACACTATAAAGGCATTAAACTAACACACTTCTGTATGGCGCATACCTACAAGTCCTTACTCAAGTGTGTATGTGTGAGTGCAAAAGACTTGGGAGTAAAAGCTGCATTTTCTTATTTGGACACGTGACTTGATCTAGTTAAAAAAAAAAAAGAAATCTCTGTGTTGGCCAAAACAATAATGCACCCAGATGAGATTACTAAAACAAAATTTCTCTTTCAGGCAGATATGTAAATGATTACAGTTATGATTAGAGAAAAGTTTTTCCCACACTGCCCTATAAAAGGGTTCTCAAACGCAACCTTTGGGTAGTGTACCTCTTGGTGGGAGAACTTTGCCTCTACGATGCACTCAAAGACCTATTTTGGCCAAGTGACAGACTTCTGGGGAGCAGTGGTTTCATGGTTTAATGTGTTTTCCAAAAGGCATGTTGATAACTTGATAAACATCTAGATGATGCATTGTGATCTAAATTAAACTTTTTGGCGAAAACACTTCATGACCCAGATGACACCGTCACTACAGTGATGCAGGGTCGTGGTAGCATGCACAAATTTTGATGTGGATGAACTGCTGATTTCAACCCAATACAACAACCTTTGGAAAACCTCACAAAAGCACTCCTAGAAGAATGATCATAGGGTCAAATAAACACACTTTTACACCTTGTGCAAAGCCTTCCCTGGAGAGTTGGTTATTACAGCTGCTGACATCATATTAGAACCTATGGCTTAAGCATGGAGGGTAGCACCACTGCCTCACAGCAAGAAGGTCCTGGGTTCAATACCAGGGTGGATAGACCTGGGTCTTTTCTGTGTGGAGTCTGCATGTTCTCCCGGCATCTGTGTGGGTTTCCTTTCACAGTCTAAAGACATGAGCGATAGGTTAATTGGTGTCTCTAAAGTGGTCCTTAGTGTGTGACTGTGTGCATTTTGATGGATTGCTGCCCCGTCTAACATTGTTCCTGCCCTTGCACCCAGAGTTGCCGGATGGGCAATGACTGGCCCGTGACCCCGTGTGGATTAAGCAGAAGATAGTGAATGTATTAAGAATGGGATCATAAGTTCATATACATGTGAAGGCAGATGAGCAAATACTTCTGGCAATATAGTATTTATGTTTTGGTCACTTATAACCATATAATGGATTAAAAGTACATAAACCACTAAAGCAAAGGCATAGAAAACTTGCATAGACATCAGTTCATTAGCAACAAAATTAATGCCATTTTTGACAAATTCTTCATGGTTAATTTGTTCTTTATTTCTCATCCAAAATAACTCTTACTTTCATATTAAACGGTTATTCTTGATTGATTGATATGGCAAGCAGAGGGGTACAGTTGTGTCCCTTTAGACATGGTCTGAGGGTAGTATAAAGGGGCCTGAACTGCTCGAAAAGTGCCATGATATCTACCCTACAATATGAGTGGCCAGTGTTGTAGGCCAATTTGAAAGGTGGGTTTTGAGTTTGTTTTTGAAGGAGGGGAGTCCAGGAGTTCCTGAGGATCCCCTATGAGTAACTTACACTTTGACGTCCAGAAGTCTCATGTCAAGTTTTCTCTTTTAATAACTAAACACGATTTTTGATTATAAATGTAAATCAAATTAAATTAAATTTGTAAATTAAACCTTTGATATTAAACTATCTAGCTGACATGACCCAGGCAGACAGTGGGACCAAAACCAACTGTTTGCAGCCAGATGGAGTGACCGCTGGAACGGCCAATCACACGTTAGCAAGAAACGGCAGAGCCAATCAAAGAGCTTGTAGGCGGTCTAAAGGGAAACAGGTCCTAGTCCTAGTGCTGGAGTAACATTGCTTTTGGACGATAAAAACTACAGGAAACCAAAACTGCCGTTTGAAAAAGTGCACCCTCTCACCCCCAATTTCGTTCGTATCTCTAAATTCTGTGTGCCCCAGCACACCCGTAAACGGAAAAGACGTGCGTTTTAAAATGAGGCACTTTTTTTTAATCGTACCAAGCCTCTAGGGGGCAGTGCAGTTAGTGTGAAGCATCTAAAAAACGAAACGAGGAACATAAGCAAACTCCGACAACAAAGCATTTTTCCCAAATCGGTTAATTAATTCATCTCTGATCTGCATAATTAGCGCTTTCTCTTTTAATCTGTATCAGGAATGGCTTCAAATCCTCCGGGACAAGGTAAGCGGAGAGCTAGAACAGTGTAG
>JAUZSU010157126.1:0-14095 GCA_034780255.1 Parotocinclus maculicauda
CCAATTCATCGCAGAGCGCACACACACACACACACACACACACACACACACACACACACACAAACAAACATGCAGGGAAACTTTACAGAGTCTAACTGACCTAATGCATGTGTTTGGAATTGAGAATAGCCATATGATCATAGGGGGAATATGGAGACAGACCTGGGAATTGATTTAGGGAGCTTTAGAGTTTTCATTTGGGGCCGTTTTGTAAGGACAGACACCATGAGCATTCTTGTGGACATGAACTTACTGTGCAACACCCTCCTACCTACCTTACCTTGTTATGGACCAGGTGGTTTCAGGTTATAATGGGTTTACACTAATACAAAGAGAGGACGTTAGGACTGTTTAATTATGTGGGAATGTGACACAACAGACACACTTATTGACTTGCGATGTATCTGTTCTTGAATACTGAATACTGACAGTGACATGGTTTTAGTAGATTTAGAATTTCGCCATGAATCCGTAGTCTTGTAAGGTGAAGTATTACGTCACAAACTGAAACTCATGAATAGAAAAGGAAGCAATAAAAGATTTGTTACGTCCAAGCTTATGACTGAGTTAGTTCTTTGGGAAAAACTTTTGGGCAGACAATGCTCCACAGGTTCCCCTCCCTCTGAGGCGTTGAAGTGGGCCGGGCCTCGGGCCAGCTGAGCTCCATCTCCCTGACTCTACTCTTCCTCCACCTCTATGATTGATCAGCGAATGAAAAGGCAGAGGAGCAGGGCGAGCGCGTCGAGATCTTCACCTTTAAATTGAATCTGGCTTCCATTTTCTCTCCTAATTTAATTTAATCCCGAACGAGCTTGATGTGAACAAGGCGGGGGGAAAACAACAACAAAAATCACTTCTTTTTCCCTTCTCTCACCTTCACAGTGCACCTCTCCACTACATCACCTTTAGTTTTTTTTCTCCTTTTTTATTTTCTGGTACCATCTTGGATACTTTTGCTTAAAGCACGGCTTCACCTGGGCACGTCTTTTCCTGAAGTCTCACCAAACGGCACCAAGATTATCTTCTGGCAACTTTAACGCACGTCAGGGAACAAAATCCACCGACAGGGAAACTCGAATCTTTTTTTCTCGCACAACGAAGCGTTAAAGTTACAAAATGAGTCTCAAATCAGATTCAGAGCCGAACAACAATGTATCATTAGAGGAGGAGGTAAGGGGACAACGCTACTCTTTACTCAGTTCAAAAGTTTGTTTATCGCTACGGGACGGCGGCTCAAAGTCGAAACTTTTGTTTCTTCTAGTTATTTTCCACTTTAAAACTACGGATTATCTGTGACTATCAGTTATTCGGGGGCTAAATGTGCGTTTTGGCTTCTTTACTAGTATCGCTTGTGTAGCGATAAGTTTCCTCTTCTCAAATCGTACAGGTGCTTGAACTTTTTTTCTTTTTTTTACGTAAGGACGGTCGGTGTTCTGGTCGTGTCTTTTAAAATGTCTTTAATTTCTCTCTCGTTTGAGGAATGCGAACGGGGATTGTCCATTGTGTAGCTGGTTGATGATTAATCGTCAGCAAGAAGCGGTACTCAAATGTGCTTCACCTGTATTTAAACTCCTGGCCTAACGTCGCGCTTCTTGTACAAGTTCACATTCGTAAAGCCTTTAGTTTAAAATGACATTCTTTAATACGGAGTTCTCTGTTTTGTGGCGTTGCATGTAAATCATCGGATTGTCTCAAGGTTTGTGGTTCTAGTCTTGGCTGAGACAGAAATCTTGATTACATTCCCCTTGTAGTTTTACCTCGGTCTTCCAGAAATAGTCGGATCAGTACGAATACACTGGTATTTCAGATGGTGATGTGTGCAGAGAAGCCGTTCTGATTACTGTTTGACTTGTAGTAACTGTTCAAAAGCTGAACTGGAACATGTCCAACTATCACCTTTGCCCCAGCACTGAAGGGATTTCCTGCTACATGTCTGTTCTGTTTAGATTTCCAGTTATTTTGTAGGGGACCTTAAACCACTGGTCTCTCTAGATCTGCTGTCCATTTATATGAACATGAGGGTCAAAGCTGGCTTTAACGTTATACTTGTCTTTTGAGGTTGTGCTTAAACTTTTTCTGGTTCATATAATGATTAATAATTTAAAGACCGTCCGCCCCTGTCACTAATTTTGCCGAAGAAGGTGCAGAAGTTTGTGCCGTTTTCTAAAGTTCTTTGTTTTTGTGAGGGTTATGATACTGGGTCAGTGCGTTTGATTCAGATGGCCCTTTGTTTTGGAGCCTGTTCATCCACTAAAATCAGGCCAGGACCTCAATGCTCCCATCCAGCTCTCACAAGTGCTAATGTCTTCTGATTGAGCTTCGTTGGTAAGTCTTATTTTAAGTTATTCTCGGACCCTTCTGATTAAGTTTAAACTGATTTCTGATGATGGCAAAAAACATGATTGCCATGGTTGAACACCACAGCTGTGTTTTAACATTTGTGCCCAGTGTTAGTGGGGCCTGGATCCAGGTGGAATGAAAGATATGACGCATTTCCAGTGGCAGATTCTAATACTGGTATAGTGTGGATGTAAAAATGCAAATATGCCAGTTTGACTTTGAGGAATTTAATATGCTGTGGACATGCAGTTTGTTTTTAGCGTTTACACTGGACAGTTTTCTTCATTTCATGTGAGGCTGCATTGTAATTTTTTAATCTCTTCCTACTGTAAATGTTGAGTAGGCTTGAGCCTTTTGGGGACCCTTTTATTTTTATTTTTTTTGAGGCATGGTTTAATGTTATTCATGTTGGCAAATCTGGGGCAAGGATTGTCAATTATTTGTGTTTTGAGAATTTTATTGTTGATCAATCTATTTTTTTTTTTTCTTCTCCCCTCAGTAAATTTTCACAATACCGCAAATGAACTCTTAGCCTTTCTAGCCACTTTCTTCTATAGCTACCACTTAAATGTCATTTGCTTCATCTGATTAATTTGTGTATTGAAATTAGATGTTCTGCTTTCCACTGCATTGAAGTAGGATACCTTTTCATTTTCCATAGAGAGATTCTTGCATCCACAAACACTGTCCACGCTCCCATCCGCTCACTTACATTTGGTAGCCGTGCACACACTTTGTCTTCACTTAACTAACAGTTTCCCATGGTTTTTGTGTACAGTCACTCTTAAGTACTGAACTAAAGCTGCAGAAAATGGAGAGATTCTGAAACAATAGGAAGGGAAAAGTTGCAAGCGGGCAGCAATAAAGGTAGTCTGAACCTTAATTAATATACAGCATATATATATATAATTAAATATTTTCCAGGTACCACTGTGAATCCAGTTTTCAACAAAACGCATTTACAGTAAAATTTCTATTCCTTACACTCATTCTCTATCTCATTGGATATAATAGTCATCATAGTTAAATGTCTGGCATGGCACTTCTTTTCCTCTGTAGTTACTAAGGCATTTTCATTTTCTAGGTACGAACTCTTTTTGTCAGTGGTCTACCAGTAGACATCAAGCCACGGGAGTTGTACCTGCTGTTTAGGCCATTCAAGGTATTTAATGTAATTGTGCACTGCAGCATAATTTCCTTTTATTAAACATTTTGACTTTTTAAAATAGACCAAGATTTAAATATTTGGTTTGTGTGGATTTGAACCCCTTTATAAACTTGAATTGTTTTGTGACAGGATCATGCTTTTTCTTAATTCTCAGCAGAATTTTGTTCGGGCACTGTTTACCCAGTGGTGTAATCACAGTATATTGTATTGTTTTGAAACAGGGATATGAAGGATCACTCATAAAGCTGACCTCAAAACAGGTAATTTTTATGAATTGCCCTGTAAATTTGTGACAGGTAAAGACATTGAAAGAAATTCACATTCTCATTTTTCTTTTTCCTTTAGCCTGTAGGTTTCGTTACCTTCGATAGCAGATCTGGGGCTGAAGCAGCGAAAAATGCATTAAATGTAAGTAACCATGTGTGCAACAGCAATAACTGCAGGGAATATTTAAATATGGGATATTTCATTTTAAAATGAATGTTTTAATTATTCCCATAATTTATTAGAAATAAAAAAAGATTATTAATAAAAAAAACTATCCTCTACAAAAACATGTTTTTACTAACTTTTTCCAAAAGAAAAACAATACAAAATACTTGCACTATTTTTCCACCACTAAAAAAGCCTGGTCATCTACCCCAATTAATTCAATTATTTTTCAGGTTATTTGCTTAGGCTTTTGCCTGTCGGGCTCATACATGCGAGTGTTTTCAAGTGTGTACTGCATTCATTGCTGTCTGACTGTTGCTGTTGTTCTGGGTGCCGCCTGTTTATTCTCTGCAGTGAGCCACATAAACTCCCCATACTCTGCCAAGTGTTTGTTCTTTAAGTGATGTATTAAATTGGTTGTGATGAAGCGTTTTAATGTGCTTCCCCCGTCAGGTATTTCTTTGTTGCATGTGTTGTAGGATGCAAACTTTTGCTTAATCTGTGAAAGTGATGTAAAGTTCCACAGGAAAGGGGGTGGGGACAGAACACTGCACACAGGGCCTCTGCAAGCTGCAATATACAGGTGATCGTTTTTTGTGATTGGCAATGAAAGGCATTGATTGGCATTTGCTCATCAATGCTTTGTCATGTAAATTGGCTGATTTAAAGCTAAATAAATAATAGTGTGTGTCAGAAATGCAGTGACTGGGAGTGTAGCTTAGTGTAAAGACGCCCGTGTCTAGTAGGTGCAGGAACAAGTTAATTGGTATTTCTGGCTACAAATGCACAACACTCCACTTAACTCTGAGAAAAGGTTATTGAAAATCAGTCAAGTATCAAAGTCCCTGGACATCCCAGCCTAAATTAGCAAGGAACTCTTATAACCCACTGCTGGATTCACAGCCACTGTGATTTTTACCAGAAAAGACTAATTTAAAAAGCAATGAATGGAATGTCCCCAACACCTAAAGATGCCAATTGTAACATACAAACTCTATGCAGATCCCTCTGGCTAATGGAATTACAACAAAAAATTATACGAAATCTACCCTCTCCTAGGCACAATCTCCAGTCACTATAATTTGAATTGACTAAACCAGACGATTCCAATAATATGCTGCAACTAACATGCCGACACCATGCAAGCGAAGATGTTCTAGTCTGTCAGCAAAATAAATGACCAGTGTTACATAGGAGTAGCAAAACTGTGAACCTCTAGGAACAGCAGTTTAATTTGAAGATGAAAGCATCCAGGTATCTTCAATCACTGGGATTTAATTATTGCATTTAAACAGGAATCCACCAGAGACTGCTTGTCACATGGACAGTCCAGAAATGCATTTTGTAGGTGGAGGAACCTGTAATTTATATATATTATAATATATTATTGTTTCTAACAAAAGATAGATGCAGCATTCCCAGCATATCATGGTTTGGGCCCATTTTGCTTCCAAATCAGAGAGGAGGAGAAGTTGTGTTTAAATAGATTAAAGGGTGGGGTTGGCTCATATGTAATGATCACTTTGGGTATTACTGCACTGGATTGGCGATTTGAGCAAATCTCTAAGAACAAACACTATCCTTGCACAGTCTAATAGGTAGCATTCGATTAACTCACTGGTCAGTGTTTGAATAATTATTTCCCCTCCACATTGTCTTGCCTCTGTATTCTCCTCTACTTAAGAGGACGCCTAGGTCTACTAAAGGTCCCCCTCCCTACCATCATAGTTTTTCACATTAAGAGCTCTTTATTAAAAACTTATCTTTACTAGGGTCTATTCCTAACTATGAGAGGGAAATGTCTGCATTTCAGTGACTTTTATTTTTGTTTTCTTCCTCTTTTCTTTTGTAGCCATGAACTACTCTTAGCACAAAGGATATGCCCCTTGATCTTTAGTATGATATAAATGTTGTGGAAGCAATTAGTGAGGAAACTCAAAAGATCCCAGAGTTGAATCTGTTCTCGTTAGAGAAATAGGGTAAAATTACTCCAAGCCAGTGTGCAGGACTGATCAGCAGTTCATAGTTTGTTAGTAAAACCAAAGCTTCATATGCTCTTGCCACTCTCAGATAAGAAGATATATGAGCATATTAGAAATAGTCATTTTATGCCGAAATTCTAAAGGGTTTACAAGCTTTTTTTAAGTAACTTATCTGGGCAGTTATCTTTCTTGGTACTCAGTCTTGTGTATTAATTTGTGCTTGGACCTTTTCCTTGGCACCTACGCTCAGGCATATTTTAGAGGCATCTTCCAACAAACACAGAAGACCTCTCATTCATTGCTACTGACTGAGGTATGGAATTCATTCACGCATGATGCAGTACCTCACTCGGTAGCAATGGCAATGAATGTGACATGCTGTAAAAGCCACATTAAATCAAATCACATCTGCTGGTCGGACTGAGACGCACTTGAATGTGACTTGAGTCCATATGTTGAATTCTGTAGTGTTGTGAATCTGTCCGGCTCAAGTCACAACTGAACTCATCCTATTGGGTCTGAACGTAAATGCTTCTCCTTCCATCTGCTTAAATGTATTTTCTGAATTATTGATTAGTTTTCTGCTCTGTCTTTTAGAGTTCTGTGTTCTAAAAGTTTGTCCTCATAGCCATCTTGTATCTAAATGTTTGACAGCCTCTTGCCCCCTAAAAGTGGAAAGTTCCATGACGTCATTGGGCTGTTGGCTCGATTTTTAAAAGCTCTGTATCCTGTCAAAATACAACAGATGGCTGATGTATCTGCTAATGTTCGTCCACTTCAAGCTCAAAAAGTGTATACTGACCATGAGCCTCTGTTACACAATCATTGCAGCGGGCTTCAGTTTTGTTTTGGTTCTGCTGCCAAATTATGAGTAAGCTGCTAATGCTCTACCTCTACAGCATTGGATATGAACAGATAGGGGCACATGCTGAAAGTCATTGCTCTGCAGAGAGCATTCAAGGTCAATGTGTACAGATCCATTTATAGTAATGTTAAAAGGTGTAAATACACTGCTTACAAAAATAAGGGGGTATTTTATTATGCACTGACGTTTTAGGGAAGTATCCCTAAATTTTTAGGAGCGGTATACTTCTAACCACTATTACAAAAATGTCTCTACCCCCACCAGTCTGTTTCATGGTTGTATCTTTTATAAGGGCATTCGGTTTGACCCGGAAAACCCTCAGACGCTGCGTCTGGAGTTTGCTAAGGCTAATACCAAGATGGCGAAGAGTAAACTAATGGCCACGCCAAACCCTTCAAGCCTTCATCCTGCTCTCGGGGCTCACTTCATTGCACGCGACCCTTGTAAGTGTTTCTTCTCCATTCGTCTCTAGTCTTTCTTCTTCATTTCTGTCATTCTTCATTTTCTCTTTAACAACCTGATACCAGCCTGGCTTAGGGTTTAAGAAAAAGACAGCTCAGCTACCATACGGGTGCACTACAATTCTAATTGTAATTCTACTCTACAATACTCTAATTCTACAATTAGACTGTTGTTGTTGCTTTGCGTAGTTTGTTTCCACCTTTTCACCTGATTCTTTGGATGTCAGAACTACTATAGAGCAGGAGGTTATTTGGGAGGTGCATTATTCTCAGCACTTTATCACGTGGTGGTGGCGGCGGCATGCTTGTGTTGTGCTGATACAAATGGATTAGACCCCTAAACTGGGTAAAATGCCATGAAGTGACCTTGTACTCTTTCTTACTACTCTATCTGTATGGTCTGAAAAATACCTATTGTTCCTTTTCTTGTTGTTAAATATCTGATTATGCCTCCCTTAGATTGTCAGTCCTATTAGACTGTAGCCCACATTTACATAAAGTGTGTACTGCATTTATGTTCTTCACCTCAGACAACTTGCATGTATTTATTAAAGTCTTATTATATTTAGTCAAGCTTTCTAACAGTATTTTAGGCATTAATGTTGTATGTTTTAGCAGTTTAATGTCTGTTTGTGAAGCTGCTGGTTACGTCACGGGTCTCATTCTTTGTAGATGATCTGACTGGTGCCGCACTGATCCCAGCATCCCCAGAGGCATGGGCACCATATCCTCTCTACACCACAGAGTTGACCCCCGGACTGCCTCATGCAGCCTTCACCTACCCTGCAGCTGCTGCAGCCGCTGCTGCTTTGCACGCCCAGGTGAGGGACCAACCGGTGTGTTCCTGTTCTTTTTGTTTAACATTACACACAGTTTGCTGTTATAATATATTTATATATTTGTCACTTTTGCCTCTGGTTTGTTCTCTGGGTCTAGACTTGAAGCCTTTAGTAAACTAAGACTATCAAAATCTTTATGCAAATAAATGGACATTGACAGTTTAGTGCCACTCACTAATTTAGTGACTAATAAACCTGATTAATTTTTGTATATCTTGGTTGAGCATTGCTCCAGTTTTAGGTGTTGCTAAGAGACGCCAATAGAAAAAAATCTGTGTGCTTATGCTTGGAATATGTATTGGAGTATATCAGTAGCCAGTGATGACTATAAAAGTTTATGCGTAATGTTTGTTTGGATTTTTACCAGCTACTTGGATGGAACAAGAGAGGTTTTTGCTTATTTAAACTTTTAATTACATATTGCTAATCATCGTTCTTAGAATTGATTCACATCAGTTTAGTCTTTCTCCTTGTCTTATTTGGCAACAGCCTATTTTAGTAATGCTGTAACTAGAATACATACACCACTCAGAGAAACCGTTTTGGAAATGAGCAAACAGCTCTTACTTTGTACAGTGCACATTTTTATAAAGTCAACTTACTCAATTCCAGGTCTAAACGCTTACTTAGGAAATATTTTGAAAAGACTTTGAAAACGCCGTCATGGTTGGCAACAAAATGTACCTGGAGTGCAAATGAATTGAACCACATGTTAACCTTCATAAATCAGTGAATGGATATTAAAAATAACCTTGTTTTACCTAAAATGTCCCTATCCACTCTTGGAGTGACTCTAAGGTAGTTACTATTTTATCCACTCTTATCGAGCAATACAGGAAAGATTGAGTATAGTTGGCAGAGAGAGCAGAAACTATTAAATGCATGGATTCCAGATGGTTTTAAACCAATTAATTTGAGAATTTTACCTTTTATGTAAATGTACTCAATTTTTGTAATATTGAGCTCACATTAAAAAAAACTTCAAGGAAGCCAGTAATTCAGGAGTCAACTGTTTGACTACACAGTACAGGGAAAATAATTGCTTTAATTATGATTCTATAAAAATATTTTGTAATTTGGGAAAATTGCAAAAATGCTGGCCAGCCAAATGTTCAGTATTTGAATTAAACGGCCAACTTGGTGTAAAAGTTTTATCTTTTGAAAATTTCTATTTCAAATAGAAATAAAAAGTAAACAGCTTACTGATTCTTAAAGGATTTTAAACATTAAGTGTAATAATTGACATAATGTTTGACAATAATGGACCCTTATAAGGAACTGCCATATGTTTACTGGAGTCTGCTCCAAAATGTTATTACTGTGAGATTTTTGTTTAATATTTAATGTTGTTCACATCCATGCTTAATTAAATGTGACTGGTCTGCTGAGCTCCATCTTTACTATTGATCAAGCAGCTAAACTCTGCCTTCTGTTGCCTTGACAATGACCCAGTTTGAAGGGCATAAATAAAAGGTTCGACTAGGCTTTTTAGGTCTAGCGAGCACCTGGCATAACCATGTTTTATTTTTTTGTTATTTATATTTGGGTTCCAATTAAGTATTGATACTTGTTTTGAAGCAGATGTTTGGACAAGTGGGTTTTTTGTAACACATTTGGGTGACAAGTGTGTGCATGGAGAAAATGTTTGCTCTCTAACGCCAATAAAATTATTGTGGGTATTCTGTGAAAATCACACAACTATAGAAGAGGGGATTTGCTTTGGATGTCCTTTTATGGCAGTCAGCTCCTGGCCAAAGTCACATGCATGCATGCATGACAACCATGCTGTAAACTAATGACGAAGTCCAAACCTTTAATGCAAGTTATTTCACTTTTATAGTTCTTGCACTCAGCTAAACTTGTTTCAGCTCCCAACTGGCTTGGCCAAACAAGTATAGCAGCAAGTTAATCTTCACATCCTTTGAACTTACTATAGTGCTGATTGTGCACTGCCTGTCACAATTATACACAAACAGTGACCTTCGATTGCAGTCAATAATTGAGGGTACTTAAATCATGTGGCAGAGTAAAATTGAGGGCCATTTACTAATGAGGAAGGAACTCCTATTGTTCAGTGTTTTTCACCTTTGAGGGTGGCATGATCAACCTTGCTTCTGCAGCAACGGCTTGCCTGGTTAAACACTTGAACTGCTACATATTTTCTGTTGGGCTTGGCCGTGAAAGACTAGCATGGTAATTTGCATTCGAGGCTGCATTCAAGCCACCCATATTAGACAATAAAATTGTGTAAAAGTAAGCCCTAAGCATCTGATGTCTTCACAATAATGATTCAGTTTTAAAACCTTAATATTCAATAAAATGTTGAAGACTCATTTAGGAATTGATTAGTTTGTCTCTAAACTGCTGTTCTACCTCATAGATGCGCTGGTACCCATCACCGTCTGACAGCTCACAGCCCGGATGGAAATCCCGCCAGTTCTGTTAAGTATTTAGTGAGTATCACACTAAATCTGCTGAGCACTTTCTCTAATTTGTAACTGGGTTCAAAATATGATTTGATAAGTGGTTTTATTTTTTTGACCCATGTGTAAATCTACCTTCTTTCCACAGATGCCAGTCAGTATCTGAAGGTTCCTAGCTGCATCTGTCTCCATAAGGAGTAAGGTGTAATGGGCTCAACATTAATTCAGTATGGTTTATTTAAATAAATAAAAGTAATATAAAGAACTTTATTGTTCTGGTGTAAAGGACTCTGAACACAGGGCAAAACAGTGTTATCTACAGCTGATGCCTCATGGGCTAATGGTACAATCTCTACATTTTCAAGGCAACATGTGACAAGCCAATTGCTGGTGAGTTTAAATATTCTGGCTGCTCGAATTGTATTTTTATTTGTGCAGGTAAGATGATGATCATATGCATGATAGTGTAGTATAGGGCATGACATTTAGAATGAGGAATAATTTTTCTTCCCCTCGTGTTGCTATTGTGAGTATTGGGTCAAAACCTTTGGATATTTCTGTATCTTGCTTCTGTGAAGATCTCGTGTTTGACTTGCTTTTTACATGTATGACGTTACTTGCAAGGTAGAGGCCTAATGTTACTATCAGTTTTTGTTTTTGTGTGTTCAGAGTGAATTCCAGATGCACTGTTTGTCTTATTCAGTATGGTCTTGACTGTAATCTGGTGTATGCTTTGAGGCGCTTCTCCTCCAGACCTCATACATCGCCCATCATATGCCACAATACTGGTATCTGCTTGTTGAGAGTATATTTGAACAAAAAAATAAACAGTACAAGTATTTTTGTACATTTCTGTAATGAATATTTATGCATTTTGTGCAATTAAATAACTATAAGATGTAAAGTCTACCCGTGTTATTTTAGTGCTGTTGTCTCCATCATGTTTAAAATGGAGAAGCGCTTTTTTTTTTTTTTTTAATTTGCGGTGTATTCAGCATCCCAGTCTACGGAGGAAACTGAGTTTATATTTAATGGACTGCGAACATGAGATTGCTGTAAAAAAATAAAAAAGGAGAAAACTTTTCAGAATGTGAAACTGTATAATAAACAGATTGATCTGAGCGGTCTTGCTGGATTTATTTCAAAAGAATAATGTGGCTGTTCCTTGTAATTGTAATTATATAATAAATTAAGGCTTACAGTGTGAAATCTTTTATCGCCATCTCTGCATTTTAGATTGGTCCCTGCTTGTACTTATGTAACTTAAGCTAATCTGAGAGACCTTTATCTAAGACATATCAGTAATTCCCAGTTTTTGGGATCTATGACTGCAGATTTTTTAAATTTCTCTGACTGGTCGATGTTATGCTCTGTTAACTTTATCAGATGAGTACTACATTTCTACATACAGATAAAAATGTGGAATATGCATGGCTGTCATTTTAAATCCATACCACATGCAATATTTCATGACTGCTCAAAGATTCTGATAACTTGTAATACAACATGTGTCATGGTCAGCACACTATGGAATGCATGTTTGAAAAGTTGTTCTCTGTAAGATGAAGTCCGGTCCAATTAGAAACAAGTATGTTTTTATTAGCCAAGCAGTAGCTTGTGTATTGTTTTAAACATGTCAAGTTCTAGCCTAAGCTTCAGCTAAACCGAATATTATGTAAACTCCAAAACTGGGAAAATATTGTGCACAGAAAATGGAAATGGAGTCACATGCCTAGCAACGAAGTTGCCAAACGAAGTGGATTGGGGTATTGTTTTTGTGACTTACTTCTTACTGTGTGTTTGGAAGCTCTGTGTGTAGGAATGCTGAAGGATTGATAGCATCAGGATTGAAGATGAGAGGAGAAATCCTTCTTCCTCAAAACAGCTGGGCGGAAGATGCCGGAGCTTTGGCACAGACTGCACAACCTAATACATGCCAGACAAACCTGATAAATGTGTGTTTACTCTTTTTCTCTGGCCTCCAAGTTTAAATAAAAGGTATAGCACTGAACCTGTGTCTCTACCACATTCTAGAAGCTGCACAGAGGTTTTTCAATATGCCACTTGGTTGAGCGATTAAATATTAAGTTCCGAAAGAAATAAAAGGGAATTATCTTGATCCTAATGAATAATGTTTTATTGGGGTAGTAGATTTGATGTAGTACTACCTACACGCCAGCAGTTATCCTGGCAAGTTTAACTCTAATGATTTGAATCTTTTAAACATTTGTGTGTGAATATCTTCTAAGTAACTTAGTGCATTTAGCCATGTAGACATGGTCAAGATATTCTGCTGAAATTCAATCCCCGCATCAGAACGAGGTAGAAAGGGGATTTAACTGACCTTGAATGTAGCATGATTGCTGATGTGAAATGGGCTAGTCTAAGTATTTCAGAAACCGCTGATACTCGGATCATGCACTGCCATCTCTATTTTATACAGAGAATAGTTTAAACAATGAGACAATATCATGTGAGCAGCAGTCCTTTAGGTGAAAATGCCTTGTTGATGCCAGAGTTCAGAAAAGAATGGCGCGACTGGTTCAAGCTGATAGAAAGACAACAGTACCTCAAATAACCAGTCGTTTTAATTAAAGTATGTAGGAGAGCATGCCTGAATGCACAACACATCAAACATGGAAGCAGATGGGCTACAGCAGCAGAAAACCACATCGGGTGCTACTTCTGTCAGCAAAGAACAGGTAACAGAGGCTACAGTTTGCACATACTTATCAAAATTGGACAATAGAACTTTGGAAAAACACTGCCTGGTTTAATGAGTCTCAGTTTTTGCTGTTAGTTACTTTGGTATGGTCAGAATTTGGCATAAACAAAATGAAAGCATGGATGCATCCTGCCTGGTGTAATTTTATATAGACAGAGTGAGTCAAAAGTCACAGTGCATGTCGCGTGTTGCATTGGTGTGCTGCCAAAACCATTCTTGTATTTGTATTTATTGTACGTTTATCTGCACTGTATTGTATTGTTTTGCACTTTGTGTTCTGTGTTGCACAGTGATCCTGAAGGAATGCTGTTTAGTTTCAATAGGTACTTGTGCATAGCTGAAATGACAATAAAACCTCTCTGACTCTGAGGTTCATCGTCAGTAGCGGCATTCTGACAATCACTACGTGTCTTGTTGTCCACATGCAACAGCGCTGTGTGAAATTGGTAGTCTTTCTGGATGTTGGTTGATGAAGTCTGTGGCTAAGATACGACAGCTGCGTTCCCCGAACATCAGAATCATCAATTTCATCTTTAGTTGCCTGTGATAAAGAACAAAAGTTTATAATTTTCTGTGTTGATTGCTTTTTATCAACTTTTAATGCAAATCTGATTGCCAGACTTGCCCTTGATCAAATATGGCAGCTATCAAGATGATGGCCATGTTTTGAGCATAGACTAAAAGACAGACCCCTCACCCATTACTTGCTGTGGTATTCAGATGTCATTTTTGTTTCTGAAATAAAAGGCTGTCCTGTGTCTTTTGACTCTCTCTCTCTCTCTCGCTCTCTCGCTCTCTCTCTCTCTCTCTCTCTCTCTCTCTCTCTCTCTCTCTCTCTATATATATATATATATATATAT
>JAUZSU010157137.1:0-14094 GCA_034780255.1 Parotocinclus maculicauda
TCTTACCCCACGTGGCGAGGCACGGCAACAACAAACGATCGCGACACTAATCCTGACACATGAAATGTATTGGTTTTTTTTTTTTTTTAATATTCAGTCATTTTTATGTTGATGCCTGCAACATGTTCCAAAAGAGTTGGGACAAGGTCAACAAAAGACATGAAAAAAACAACTGTTTGGTTGTTTGGAAACAAGTGAGTGTCATGATGATCCGAAAGGCTCAGTTGTACACAAGCAAGGTTCACCACTTTGTAAACAAATGCATGAGCAAATAGTTCAACAAATTTTTAAAAACAGAATCTCTCATAGTATGGGGGTGCGTTAGTGTCCATAGCATGGGTAACTTGCACACCTATGAAGGCACCATTAATGCTGAAAGGTACATACAGATTTTCAAGCAGCATACGCTGCCATCCAAGCAACGTCTTTTACAGGAACATCCCTGCTGATTTCAGCAACACAATGCCAAGCCACATTCTGCACGTGTTACAACAGTAGTAAAAGAGTACAGGTACTAGACTGGCCTGCCTGCAGGCCAACAGAGACCCCAGACTATTGAGCAACTGAAATTGTACATCAAGGAAATATTGGAAAGAATTACACCTACAAAGCTTCAACAATTAATCCCCAGTTCCCAAATGCTTATTGAGTTTTGTTAAAAAGAAAGGTGATGTAATATTGTGGTAAACATGCCCCTGTTCCAACTCTTTTGGAACGTGTTGCAGGCATTAAATTTTAAATAAGTCAATAATTGAAAAAATTTGGATTAAACAAGTTTATCCGTTTTAACATTAAATATCTTGCATTTGTAGGGTATTCAATTAGATATATGTTGAAAAGGATTTACAGATCATCATATTCTGTTTATACTTATGTTTTACACAACGTCCCAACTTCATTTTATTTGGGGTTGTAGAAAGCTGGATGTCTGAGACAAATGCAATAGATTGGTTGGACCTGTGTTTTCGTTCGAGAGCTGATGTAGTTTGTCATACCCATTGCATATTTTTCCAGGTATTTTCAGGTATTTTTCAGTGCCATTTTCTTACATAATAGCATCTCCGAGTTGGTACTAGCAAAGTTGCCTTGAACGACATGGGTTATCATCCTGTGTAAAGCTTTACCTGCACCAAAACAATCATTTTTGTTCCTGAATATGAAAATAATTTAGATACTTAAATCAGTCATTTCTGTAGTACCTGTAATGTGACATGCACATGACATTTGCTTTACAAGTTTGCTCTACAGTATACATTAGTTGTTGTTTTTTTATATATATATATACTAAAAGTACAATTTTAAAAATTGGCTTTATCTTTATACAGGTTATACCTTCCAAATGCAGTGTGTGCTGTATGTAAATTAGGATAGGTCTTATTAGAAATAAGCCTGCTAATCCGTTTTACAAGCTACAAGCTTTAATTTGAAATTAAAATGAAAAACAACGCTGCACATAATGGATTAGATAAAAATTGTTTATCAGTTCTGTTTTCTTTCCACTTACACTAAATTCTCCAAGGCATTTGGAATTTGATTATCTTAAGTGACTGCATTACCGGACAGTGTCATTTAATTACGAAAGAAGTTAGTATTCATTACAAATTATGACTTCTTTCTTTCTTAATCACGTTATGATTCAGCTGATTATTATTGTCTTACTATTTGACTTTAAACCTTTTCCTCTTGTTGTCTCTTCTTTTTTGATGTTCTAACCCAGTCTTTAAAACATGCCCGCATATCTTACCTGTTAATGTATTCGATTTTATTCACACAAGAGCAAACCTGATTACATCTGACTTCCTGTAATTCTGTCTTTGGGGTGTGCTCGCTTTTAACTCTGGCATTTTTCCACATGGGTAAATGTGTGTGTGTGCGTGTGTGCGTGTGCGCGTGTGTGCGTGCGTACGTGCGTGAGTGTGTGTGTGTGTGTGTATGAATAAGGTCATGTATTCATTAAGATGTCAATTGGAAGGTAAACTTAAAGTGACCTTAATAAAACCCCCACTTTTCTCACTTTATTACTTGTTTGTTGGCTCTGTAAACATCAGGGCATGTAATGTAATCTAAATCTGCAACAGACTTCTTGCACAAGCAAAACTGTTGCTCTTGAACAGTATAGCTGACTGATCCAGTAAATGGTTTATGCTCTGTATGTACAGATCTGTGACTTCATCCTTTTCTCTGTTCTGTTCTAAATATCCTTCTTTCTCTAACTGACTCAGCTTTATCTTTTTCCCTCCCTTCCTGTAGAGAGTTTTGAGGTGAACTTTACAAAAGAAGGTGATAATAGGCTTGTTATTGCACTGTATGTTTTATTTTATGCTTTCATTTTTATTAATTCACTAATTTTAAAAAGCATTGGCGCTTTGCAGAAACTTCTGTCATGCTCTATAATCTCCCACTTGTTCTTATGGTTTGTTTGACATTTTCTCACCCTTAACCTCTTTGGTATAAGTAGTATAATAACTGGATGAAAAGTTTGATATGGGGTTAAATGACCCTAGAAATATCTATGCATGAGACATCCATTCTAGTTTGCAGACCCTAAGAGTACTTCAGCTACGAGGTGGGATACATATTAAACAAACATGCACGTGTAGGAAAAGGTATTCATTTCTAGAAATATTGGAGCTGGAGCTATCTTAGAATTATTTAGAAATTTTAACTGCACTGATGAATTAATTAATTGAATCATTAAACGTATTAATTAAATGTGAAATTTGAATCAAAATAACATTTTGTAAATATTATTTTAAAATATTGTGTATGCACGTGCACAGAATTTCTTGCTCTTCACTTTTCGAGGAAAAGAAATTATGAAGCTAACTTCTTTAGTAAACCATCTACAAGTGTAAGTTATATGAAACCAAAATTCAAAATATAAGCTGTATGCTGGATGACATTTTTATAGACAATGATAAATGTTTCTGCTAATTGATGCTATGATGCATTTACTTCTTCTTCACACCTCTTTCTGGGTAACAGCATGGCAGTGGCTGCTGTCTGATGTGGATGTCACACTAGTTGATATTTCTGTCCCCAACTCTCATCCAGTGGTTTTAGTTTCACCACTTTTATTCTCTTTTTATTATTATAGTTTTATTATTTTCATTTCTCAAGGCTATAAGAGAGACAACATTGCACAGGAAGACTTTTTTTCCACAACGAAATGAAGCTGAGATATATGAATTACTCTTAAATTATTTGTGTTTTTATTTTGTTTACTCAAAGGTCTTTTCGGGTAATTAACCGAATATCTGACTGGTGCTGAACCTCTAATTGTAATTGTCCTTCTGTTAACGTAACTCTTTAACTTTGCTTTCTTTTTTGTTTATTCTTACTACACCAGCATGCAGGTTATTTCTATATTTTCATATATGGTACTTTTAAGTGTGTAGATAAAACTTAAGTCTCACATTGATTATCTTTGTTATTTTGTTGATTTCCTTTGTGCTTTTATAACAAGTGTTCCTGTGAAATGCCTGTCAACATACCGGGTTTCTTACTGCATGACTGGATGCAATGTGACCAAGTGGCTTGGACGAGGCATTTGACCTCCCCTTTAAATACCCCAACCATCCCTCCCTCCCTCCCTTCCTAAATACTCACCCATTCTACAGTGCTTCTGGCTTCCTCTACAGACCCCAAAATACCAACCCTATGGCTGCCAAAAAAACTTTGGCTGTTCTTTTTTTAGTGTGGTGTGCTGTTTGATTTTGTCATGGTTTTCTTTGTGTTCTGAACAGTAGTATGCAATTTGTTTCTTGACAGTTTCAACTAAGCACTGTTCTGTGCTCTTTCTCATGGTGTACAGGAGAGATTTGCGGATTTCGCATTCATGGACAGAACGTGCCTTTTGAGGCGGTGATGTTGGATAAGTCCACAGGAGAAGCAGTGATCCGGGCCAAGGACAAGCTGGACTGTGAGCTTCAAAAGGAGCATACCTTTACTATTCAGGCCTATGACTGCGGAGAGGGCCCTGACGGAACCAACATGAAGAAATCTCACAAGTGCGTAATTGAATTAACCAAAACTACAGTGACATGTTAATACTTCTTATAAAATTTGAAAAAAAGAAACTACAATGGGTTAATACTTTGTGCTTTGTTGGCTGAACAAAGATCTAGATGTAAAGTTTGGGTGTTTATCTACATATTGCCAGTGTGACCAAATGCCATATAATGTGGTAATTTAATGTGGTTGTGGAACAATGGGATGGGCTGGATGTACATCTACCTGTGCCCAGTGAATTCCAGACTACAGACCTTCCATATGTCGGACCATGTTATGCCAGGGCAGAAATACTATCCATATTTATTAAAAATACCTTTGACTAGGCAATTTATGAATGTGTTCTACACAATATATGTTGCCACACATGTTTAAAATGATGTTTTTATGATAATTTTTGTTACCATAATTGTTGTTTATGGTAATTACATGTGCATTTGGTTGTGGTAGATAGACATTTGGATTAAAAAGCTGAGGTTCCATTTTATTACTGTAACTGCAGCACTGTCTCATTGCTCACCCGAGCTATTTTAGGTCTTTGTCACTGAATAAATTTTGCATTTTGTCATTGGTGGCCCTGTTATCATGTAGTAGCTATTTAACTGGTACTGACTCTTCATTTTCTTTCTATATTTTTTATTTTAAGGGCTACTGTGCATGTCCAAGTGAATGACATGAACGAGTACTCCCCTGTGTTTAAAGAGAAGTCTTACAAAGCCACAGTAATTGAGGGCAAGACATACGACAGTATTGTGAAGGTGGAGGCAGTGGATGCTGACTGTTCTTTCCAATACAGTCAGATCTGCAGTTATGAAATCATCACCCCTGATGTGCCCTTCACCATTGACAAGGATGGTAAGCTGATAAAATAATAAAACATTTCTGACTCATACCAGTTCATTCATCCATTCTCATACCCACTTAATTTAGGGTCATGGGGACCTGGGGCCCAACTGGCAGCAGGAACAATGTGGGAACCCATCCTAGACAGAGTGCCAATCTATTGCAGCTAACAGACACACTCACTTTTTTATACTGGGACACTTTAGAGAGACCAGGTGATACACTTGTTTTTTGGAATTTGGAGAAAACCGGAGTACCTGGAAAAACCCACATGGAACAGGAAGAACATACAAACTCTGCAAAGGTTGAATGTGATTAGGGAATTCTCTGTAGCTGGACCAGGGATCTCTGGAGCTCTGATATAACAGTTCATACCATTATGCTGCTATTCAGGTCCTTATAACAGAAACATGGTCAAAAAGAAAATCATACTTTGAATCAATACACTGGATGGAACAAAACCATACCATAATAAGAGCCAAGTATAACATTATAATAAGTATAATTACCAGTTTATTTTAAAGTTTCAGTTGCACTTTAAAACATTTGAAATTGAAAAGCACTGACACTGAGCACTGAGTCATCCTTTCTAACGTACAATGTAATACTGTACATTTACTACCAAACAAACTAAGCTACAATGAAGAAGGCACAGGCTATGAACATGTATTTATACTTGTAATATTTGTGTACTAATTATGCAACCAAATAATGAGCTATGTTAAATATTACAATTATATGTCAAATGTTGTATTAACTCTTTTGGTTTTTTTTATTTTACTGCAGTATATGTTCTATTCTCATGTTAATTTATGTGCATTCTACACATACTGATCATTTCATTAGGTACACCTTCTTTTTTTATACTTTTTATTAGTTCCCATATTTCATCAGGTCCACTGTTGGACAAACAAGTCCAAAAACCAAACATGTCCATCCACCAGCATTTGGTAGGCAGCATTCTCTCAGCACTGATGAAGGATTAAAGGGTAGCTAACGCAAACTGTGTAACAGTAAATGAACAGTAGCTGTCTCTGTCCTTACATTTACAAGGTGGGGCAATATAGGAGCACAGTGTTTGAAAACCACCACACAAATAGTACCTGATCTGTAGTGGTCCTGACAATTACAGAACAGAGTAAAGAGTATTACCATTTGTATGTAATAAGTGTTCATCACAAAGGTATGTAGTGAAAAAAGATGGACTATAGTTTGTAATTGTAGAACTGCAACTGAATCTAAAATGATAATTAGAACTGATAGCATGGACAACACGTGTAGAAACAAGGAAGTGTACCTAATAATGTGATAAGTAAGTGTCTGTAAAGTTTATTACTTAATGTTTATTGACATATTTTAATATGATATATTTACTTAAAAAATGTAATAGCCTTTTAGGGCTTGTACCTTACTACTGTATAATCTTTGTTCTCAAATTAATTTTGGTGCATGCTACATGTAAAAAGTACTTGTTTGTTGACACTTTATATTTATATTCACACCTATGGTACAGGCAACATTAAGAACACAGAGAAGCTAAACTACAGCAAGGAACGTGTATATAAGCTGACGGTTACAGCCTTCGATTGTGGAAAGAGTCGTGCCTCAGAAGATGTCCTTGTCAAAATCAGTGTGAAACCAACCTGCAAACCAAGCTGGCAAGGTATCAGAAGCTGTTGATATGTTTGTATTTTGGTCCTTTATATCAAAAGAATCAATTGCCACTTTGATAGACTTTAGTACAGTGTGTCTTATGAAACACATAGATAGGATTCTGTAGGGGCACACTTTCAATAGCTTTGTCACTGCTCTAAATTAATACCATAATCAGTCCATAGTAATGCTGTATTTTCAAGGAGTTAAACATTTGCTTGTCTGATTCCTAAGGCTTTAACAAGAGAATTGAGTATGAGCCTGGCACTGGGAGCCTTGCTCTATTCCCAAGTATACGCTTGGAGACCTGTGAGGAGCCAATCACCTCCATCCAGGCTAGCATCGAGCTGGAGACCAACCACATTGGCAAGGGCTGTGACCGAGACACATACTCAGAGAAATCCCTCCATCGCCTGTGTGGTGAGTCAGAGAAATCATGTGACATACATGAGGAGACCAGCTGACATTTAGAATTTTTTCAATTCAGTTAAATTAAAATTGATTTATATAGCGCTTTTTACAATGATGCATTGTCTCAAAGCAGCTTTACAATCTTATATTATCTTAAAAGGCCAATCCCAAATTGAGCAAGTTAAGGGCGACAGTTTAAAGGAAAAACTCCCTGAAAGTAGTAGGAGGAAACCTTGGGAGGACCAAGACTCAACAGGGGATCCATCCTCCATGGGTGACCTAGATGTAAATTAAATAAATACTCAAAAGTATATTAAATTATAGAAAAAATAGGTAAATACCAATTTAAATCAATAACAAATTAATAATAAAATTTTAATTAGTAATAAAATAAAGAAACTAAATTATAAAACAAAATAGAGTCCTCAGTGGGAAATCCTTGGAGGCACATCGTCTCCTAATGTCCAAACGATGGAGGGAGCTACAGCATTCTGGTGAGACTGGGTTCTGTTGACGAAGTCCAGTAGAGTGTTTTTTTAATTTTAGGACATGCTTATGTAGATTTAAAAAGCTGATTGAGAGATTGTTGGAGATATGTGGCATGTTTGCTTTAACCCAACCAATCTGCTGTATCAAAACTAGCACTGTTAACAGACTTATAGGAAGTCTTGCAAGAGGCACATTTGAACATTGAATTCTGATGATGGTGTTTCTGAAAAAGAGGAAGGATCACAGATGTTTAAAAACATTTGCCTGGCTATTTTCATTCTTGCATGAAGTTATTTCCCCTTGCATTCTTCAATAAATTAATTTATTTGTAGATATTTTTGTAATATATCACTTCTGTTCTGTATGGTCTTTACTCTGAGTAACCACTGTATTTTGACTGTACTCAGGTGCCAGTGCAGGAACTGTGGAGCTGCTTCCTGCTCCAAGCAGTGTAACCAACTGGACCGCAGGACTTCCTACTGACAATGGGCATGACAGTGACCAAGTCTTTGAGTTTAATGGCACGCAAGCTGTAAAGGTACCTGATGGCATTGTGACTACTAGCCTAAAGGAGCCCTTCACCATCTCAGTGTGGATGAGGCACGGACCTGGCAGTCGAGAAAAAGAAACCATTCTTTGCAATTCTGATAAGACAGGTAATGGATACTAAATATACTGCATGTGATGAATGATTGCAGACACCCCATCTCTAAGAGCCTGTTATATGCCTTATGTATACATTAAACTGTATATATGTATGTTGTTCCTATGTGACACATAGGCATCGTAATTACATTCACCCACAGATTTAGAGAATAAATACAACCCCAATTCCAGTGAAGTTGGGACGTTATGTAAAACATAAATAAAAACAGAATATGATGATTTGCAAATCATTTTAACATTTATCCAATTGAATACACTACAAAAACAAGATATTTAATGTTTAAACTGATAAACTTTAATGTTTTTTTTATTTTTATATTCACTCATTTGGAATTTGATGCCTGCAACACGTTCCAAAAAAATTGGGACGGGGGCATGCTTACCACTGTGTTACATCACCTTTTCTTTTAGCAACACTCAATAAGCGTTTTGGAAACTGAGGACACTAATTGTTGAAGCTTTGTAGGTGGAATTCTTTCCCATTCTTGCTTGATGTACAACTTAACAGTCCGGGGTCTCTTTTGTCGCATTTTGCGCTTCATAATGCGTCACACATTTTCAATAGGAGACAGGTCTGGACTGCAGGCAGGCCAGTCTAGTACCTGTACTCTTTTACTACGAAGCTGTTGTAACACGTGCAGAATGTGGCTTGGCATTGTGTAGCTGAAATAAACAGGGACGTCCCTGAAAAAGATGTTGCTTGGATGGCAGCATGTCTTGCTTTAAAACCTGTATGTACTTTTCAGCGTCAATGGTGCCTTCACAGATGTGCACTAACACACCCTCATACCATCAGAGATGCTGGCTTTTAAACTTTGCACTAATTACAGTCCTTTTCCTCTTTGGGCCAGAGGACACGATGTCCATGTTTTCCAAATACTTATCTTTGCTTGTGAACATTTCTTAACTTTCCCAGTCTTTTGTTGCCCCCGTTCCAACTTTTTTGGAACGTGTTGCAGGCATTGAATTCCAAATGAGTGAATATTTAAAAAAAAAAACAAAGTTTATCCGTTTGAACGTTAAATATCTGTTTTTATTTGTTTTACACAACGTCACAAAACTTTATTGGAATTGGAGTTGTACAATTTTGACAGATACAATGTAGAACCATTTATAACCATTTTATAAACAATTTTATAAACAGCATAGAAAATATACAGTCAGGCAAATGATAATACAGTCCAGCTCATTTAAAACATTTTTACTCCCGTCATATAACATTCCTCAATTTGAGTTAAAATATTAAATAGCATTCCTTACCTTTTAATACTTAATGTCCATTGGAAACTTATTTTGGTTTAATCCATTGAGGTAGTGGTGACAGTTATTTATAAACGTAGTTTTAAAAATGTTGGCATGTTAGTGTTTAGCGTTCAAATTGTAAAGTTTTAGTATTTCATAATAAAGGTTTTAATGTTAGACTGGCTTAAATAATGCAAACACAGACAAACTATAAAATTTATTGGTTTCTTTTTTAAATACACCACACAGAGAAGTCATTTTATCTCACTATAAAATATTATGATTTAACATTTGACTTATTTTCCACTGGAGTCTGTAATCTTTCAAAGGCTGTGCAGAGAGCAGACAGACCTGATCCTGTGCACTGTGCAAGCAGTCCAACATAATGATATTCAGACATGAATTTAAAATCCAGTCACAGAAAACTGATAATTCAACCAACAAAAGAAACAAGTAGCATTAGAGCAAATGTGGAATTTTCTCCAATAAAATATACTGAAAGCGTTGTTGCTTTTTCCCCCAAAATGTTGTAAGTCTCACAGAATTAATATAGTGCATTACTTCTTATTGCTGCTTATGATGTACGTACTACTGTGTTCTGGTGTTGCTTTCAGAGGCATATTGTTATTTCTAAAGGCAATTTTCTAGACTTATTTTAAATAAAATTTTTAAAATACAGTACTTTCTCTTCACATGTATGCATGTATTGTACGCATTTTATTTCTTTGCCATCTACTTCAAACAGTGCTTATCATGATGAGGATACAGTGTATACTGGTGAAATGGAAGTGTTGCTGTGTGACTTAGAGATTTGGTGATTGTCAGTTATGCATTTTCGAAACTGCATAACCGGAGTTTGTGCAGGATTATTGTATTTCTGTCAATTGTAACGTTAAAGGTTATTGAGCTCTTCAGTGTGACTTGTTATTTCTTTGTTTTGTTGGTAATACAGCAACCATTAAAATGTGAATATAAAAAAATACAATTATTGATGTGCATTAATACATGAATACATGTAAGCATTAAAAGCATATTTCCATATTATTGTGTTCTATAGACATGAACAGACACCACTACTCTCTGTATGTGCACAACTGTCGTCTGGTTCTGCTCCTGCGTCAGGATCCAAGTGAGGCAGAAAACTACAAACCAGCAGAGTTCCACTGGAAACTTGACCAAGTACTTACAAATATAGTTCATACTCCAGGTTTTAATAACAAATGCCCTAGTTTTATGTAATGTGTAAATCTACGTGAAAGCAAACACTGAAAGCTAGTGTTTACATGTAAGAGGCAAAAACAGCAAATGTTTCTTTCAGATTGTGCATGATAAGTCAATTTTAATTGAAATGTACAACATTTGCAGTTGGCATCTCGTCAACAGTTACTCTGCATTACAAGGCAGCACACCAAAAATAATGTTTTATTACTGTATACTAGATACTGTATTACTTTATATTTACAGAACTTTTAATCTGTCTCTCAGATATGTGATAAAGAGTGGCACCACTATGTGCTGAACATTGAGTTCCCGGCCGTGGCTTTGTTTGTGGATGGAGCCTCCTTTGAACCATTCCTAGTCACAGAGGATTATCCTCTACATGCCTCCAAGATTGAAACCCAGCTCACTATTGGTGCCTGCTGGCAAGGTACTCACTTTTATTAATACCTTTTTTCCCATTGCAGTTAATGCACGCACTCATTATGATAAGACACATTTATGCCTGTAGTGATATATTTAAGGGAGTTATGAACTCAAAGCAAATTAATAGATAGAATAATGTAAGTTGAGTCTATAAACCACCTTCCAATATAGATAAGATAAACCTTAATTAGTCCCACAGTTGGGAAATTCACATTTTTGCTTGCCAAGTAGATTTATGCCATTTATCTGTAAATTCCAGCAGTAGTAGTAAAACAATGTTTGATATGTAACTGAATGCATGATGTCTGAAAATAATCAAGCTGACCTTTTCCTATCTAAAGCAAGGCCTCGTCTTTTTCCACTCTTCTGTCTTACCTCCACAGACCTATTGGATCATGACAATGACACTGAGACAGTCTCAGAGCATGTGACAGGTTTCCTGACTCTTTCCCTAATTGCTTGAATTTGAGAGTTTGTTCATGAATTAATACATCATACACATGACCTTACATGGCTGCACGGCTGTGCTGTGAAAGGCTCATATATGCTCATCTTTTATTTGCCTAACATTTGCAGCATTAGGTGTTCCTGATCAGAAGCTGCGTATCCTGCTTGCTCGTATTTACTGTTTGTTATTGGTTTTTCTTTTATCCACCAAAATTTTAGCTATTTTAAACTTCTAATGCAATTCAACATTACTGATTACACAGCTGATAGTGCATTCATAAGAGTGTCTTGCATTTAGAGTATTCAGGATGTCTGATTCCCTGCAGTTTAGGGATGTGCTGGCAGATTTGCTTTGCAGCATTGTTTATGCTGGCAGTAATTCTGAAGGCTGTATCTCTCATATCTTGTTGTTGACCCTAATGTTGCAGAGCTGGTGTGCATATTGCAACATATCAGATTAGAGTACACAACCCAGATCTCAGCACACAGTCACCTTCACGTGAAACTGCATTGGATACAAGATTATGAGAAAGGAATGCATCAGATTCTGCAGCTGAATAGAGTTATTTTAAATATTCAGTCTCATCCAAAATTATCCAGAATTAAAGTAGGGCTTCACTATTACTTTGATTTACGTTATTAATAATGATTAACATTTTGGCTTAGTACGTTTCAATGAATTACATATTACATATTCAAGGCTTATAATGAACTCTGTGAAATAATTGCTTGGTACTTATAGAGAAAAGATAATTATAGAGAAATAATTATACTTTCTATATTAAGCAAAATAATCATGATTATTACTTTAAACATTATCGTGCAGTATCGAGTCATGAAAACCTCTGCATTATTCTCACGCATCCAGAATTTCTTTTACATCCATTGTTTTATGTCCCACCTTGTATTATTTACATTGTTTTTTATTATTTTCTCTCCATAATTAATTATTATGTTACACTCGCAAAGGATGAGCTGCATGAGGCCACATGCCTATACTGTCCATTCATCACTCTCTCTGGAACTTCTGCCACTCTTGGCCAGCAGAGTAGAGTGACCATACTAACTTGCATGAATCCCATTGGTCATGTACATGGAGATGCAAAGCATGCTTGATATTATGTGCTGGGTAGTCTTTTGCCTTAATCACTTACTTGTCTGCATTTGTCCAGGCGGCAGTGCCCGCATGACTCAGTATTTCCGGGGTAACTTGGCCGGCCTCATGATACGCTCTGGGAAGCTGGAGAACAAGAAGGTAATTGACTGCCTGTATACGTGCAAGGAGGGTCTAGACGTGCAGCTCCCGGAAGATGTGGCTTCGTCTATAAAGGTGTGAACCCTGTACATATCTGTTAATGATCAAGCTTTAAAATTAAAGTATTTTTAATTATTTTATATCATTCATTGCAAAATTAAAAACAGAAACATCTCATAATTTGTGGTGACTCAGCCTGTCTGACTCATTACTTGGGTGCAGGTGGATTTTAACCCCAATCAGTCATATCTGACTCTGGAGGGAGATGATATTGAGAGCTTTGAGAAGGTCATGCAGCACATTTCCTATCTGAACTCCAGGCAGTTTCCCACACCAGGAATACGCCACCTTCGTGTCACGACCACTGTCAAGTCAGTATTCAGTATTCAAGTCAGCCCTTCTGTTCCTGTACACACAGCTAACTTATGTCATTCAGTAGGAATTGCACAAGGATAATGTTCCATGTTCAGTACATTGATGACCTTGTCATAGTACCTTTGCCTAGCCATTTATGCTGAGCTATCATTGATGCCAACAATGTCTTTATGGTTAAGGTATATTAGTGTGTGTCCGTATTTTGGTGTGCTGTGGTGTTTAGGTGCTTTAATGAGGAAACATGCATCTCAGTGCCTGATGCTGAGGGTTATGTGATGGTGCTTCAGCCAGAGGAGCCTAAGATTAGCCTGAGTGGAATCGACCACTTTGCCCGTGGGGCAGCTGAATTCGAGAGCCCTGAAGGAGTGACATTGTTCCCTGAGCTGCGCGTTGTCAGCACCATCACACGTGAGGTGGAGTCCGAGGCTGAGGGAGAGGATGAACCAACAGGTACTGTACTGTTAGGTGAAGTTTGCTTTTGCACTAGTACAGTTGCGATTAGGGTAGGCAGCCAAAATTACAATTGTTGAGAGTTCGTGTAAGCAACATTTTTACCTGCAATTTACTTTTTTCTGTTTTGGGGTTGTACACATCACCCTGTGTATTGCAATAAGCAGTGGTAGAAGCAAAACAAGACAATCTCAAATAAATATAATTTTATCTTATTAATGCAATCATGGACTCCATAAAGATGCAAAAGTTGCTCAGAGTTTGGATTGGGAAGATCGGATCGGGCATAACATACAGATGCAGATTGTCCGTCATGAGGTTAAATAAAACTAATAAACATACAGACTGAGGGGAATGGTGCTGGAGCCTATGTGACACAGACAAAGCAGACTAAAACTTGATATAAAATATCTGAAAAGTCTTTTCAGAGGATATTTGTGCTAGGATTTTAACTTCTTTAACACTTATATCAGTATATCACCAGTATAATCTGTTACGATAGCGGGTGGTGTTTTAATTATGGACCCAGTTTGCGGGATAGGTGAACCCCACGACGTATAATAAGAATGGGGAAATAATGAGAAACAACCAAAAGGGGGTCTAAGGGC
>JAUZSU010157148.1:0-14094 GCA_034780255.1 Parotocinclus maculicauda
GAGTAAACCCACTCAGTCCTGGGGAGGACATGCAGACTCCACACAGAAAGGACCCATGTTGCTCCACCCAGGGATTAAACCCAGGCAGTGGTGCTACCACCGAACCACTGTGCTGCCCCCCTGTGGAACATCATATTTCATTTTTGTAAGCTCAGAGAATAGATTTTACTCAAACAAATTGGTAACACTTGATCGGGTAGGCTTTAAACCAAATAATTCGCCCATCCCTTAACACCTATGGTATTTTCTATTCTGTTCAGTAAAATATCATTGTTAATGTAAATACATATTCATTTTACTTGGTGTTTTTATTAGAAACATTATGTGCAAGCTGTTCTCTCGACTGCCATGTGACAGAGTTGTTTTGCGTAGTGTATAAGGAACTGTCCAAATTTGTTTACCACCTTTACCGGTTCTGTTCCCTGTAGTCTGATAGTACCTTCTGTTGTGCAAAGAATGTAGGGAAGAGTGATTAGGCAACCATTTGGATATTTTTCCTGCCGCAAGTCGTGGTCGTGGTGTTAAACATCCAATAATGACCTACCTACCTACCTTTCTAGTATATAGCATTTAAGTTGTTTGTGTGACTTCCTCTCAGATCGAGCGTGCAACCCCAGCCTGCTGAGCCTGGTGTCCAGTGTGAACAGTAGCAGTACAGAACCTGCACCAACCAGTGCCCCAGGTGTCGTGCAGTGGTGGGATGCCCAGGGCATTGTTGGACTGATCATTTTCCTCTTTTGTACGCTCTATGCCAGGTAATTTATGCCAGCTGAGTGAACATATTACATGTTGGATCTCTGGTTGTAACATTTTAATTAATGCAATTTCAATTCATTTGTGTGAATACCTAAATACTCATTATAAACCAGAGATGTACAAAAGTACATTTTTGAATTTGGTTTGAATGACTGGATGATATCTAGGAAACCATGTAGAAATGTGGCCAATAGTCTTGGTCTGACACGTTTATTTGCGTTTCATGAATTTGTGTTTTATATCTCGACTATCAAACAGGCGTTGATCAATTCAATTCAAATCTTGTCATGACCCAGGAATTGTCACAAAGTAATAAAAATGATCACCGCATACCTTCACAGAAGTGAATGTTATAACGAGAGTGGTTATATCGAGGTGTGGGTGTGCTCCAAAAAATAAAGGGAACACTTAAACAATGTAACTCCAAGTGTTACCTTTTTTTTTTGAGCAGTGTGTGTATATATAAATATATAAATTATTTTTATTTAATTATCAGTGACAGCAAACAGAAACAATTTATAAAGAATTATAATTCATGCTTTCACCTGGCCATTCTCTTACTAGCTTTAGCTTTGTGGCCACAAAATATAAATCACTGCAACCTTGCTCAAATTTTACTATATTACAGCTTTGATAAGAGCTTTTTACAAGATAGTACAAGGGTAGAAGTAAAGCCAAGGTGCTGAATTGCAACTCTCCCACTCAGGTAGCAGTGTTACATGACGTACACAAACCTAGACAGCAAGTTATACAATACTAATTGCCTATTCCACTTACCAGCAAACCTTCTGCAAATTCTTTTGTAAATTATCTATTTTTGTGATGCTTTGATATAAACACATTGCGCTGCTGGTGGGCTGTTAAATCCAATGAGCTTTGAATGTATAACGATTCCACTGTGGCTCTCAAACCATCTTGAGAAGTAAAATCAATTAGGACTGGCGGAGGCGCTGTTTCCCCTTGTACGTAACATTTAGTCTGATTATAGTGAACTGTCTTTAATAATGTAACCATTGTTAGTATGCAAATACATGTAACCCCAAAGTTTTGTTTTTACCCATGGTTTGGCAATACTATGTTCCTTATCAAAAGCTGATCCATCTACAATGGGAGAAGTAACATAGGCCAGTGACTCTGTGCAGCCAGGTCCTGCCAACTGCTTCTTTTCCCTCAGGAACCACTGTATTTAATAAATGTAAATGTATATAAATGTAAATTTAATGTTTCAGTGCTTGTTTTTTTTAAGTATTTACATATTGTATCTGTTCACAGCATCCGCTCATCCAGTAATGCTCAGGTGAATAGACTAATGCAGACAGAGGAAGGCAAGGGTTCCGACATGGAGGGGCCAGTGGGAGAGAATGGCCTGCGCCACGTGGTTGATAATGAGGAGGACGGGGTCACCTACAGCTACTCATTCTTTCACTTTCATCTCTTACTGGCATCGCTTTACATCATGATGACTCTTACCAATTGGTACAAGTAAGTGGATGTGTTATTTTTATGGATATTGAGACGACAAGAAATATTAAATTTTTTTTGGTTATTATTATGAATATGCACTCAAAAATCACTTCAGGTTTGCCTCCTTATTTATGCACGCATTGAAAATGTGATTTATTCTATTCACCATATAAATGCGCTTTGTCAGTCTACAATTACAGACTTTGGTCCTGATTCTGTACATCAGAATCAGGCTTGCGCATACAAGGAATTTACATTTGCATAGCACATTGCATAGCAGACAGCATTACACAATACACAAAAGTACAAGAGACAACCTCCAGCTATACACACAATTACACAGTGCAGAATTACGATAAACCATCGACTAGATTTGGATAACTAAAAATTTGGTAAATAAGTAATGTACAAGGAGAGTCCAGGTGGAGTGATTATATGCATTTGTAGTGTATAACTGTTTCTAAGTGTGGATAAAGGAAGAGGTTTTTCTGTAGCCTTGTTGGTTTAAACTTCGTTTGACTGGAAAAGGTGATGGCAGAGATAGTATGTTTACTGTTCTTTAATCCCCAGGACCACCACAGATCAGGTAGTTTTTGGTTGGTGGATCATTCTCAGCAATGCAGTGACACTGACGTTGTGGTGGTGTGTTAAACCGGTTAGTGGATCAGACACAGCAGTGCTGCTGGAGTTTTAAACCACCTCAGCGTCCCTGCTGGACTCAAAATAGTCCAGCAACCAGCATTCTGTAGATTGCATCCTGTGAGCACTGATGAAGGATTAGAGGATGACTAACACAAACTATGCTTCAACAAATAAGCTACTGCTTCCGACCTATCTACTAGGTGGAGCAATATGATAGATGATAGTCTATTTGAGTGCACAGTGAGTAAACACAGTGTTTAAAAACTTCAGCAGCACTGCTGCCTCTGCTTCGATCATTTCAGCAAAACACACACACACACACACACACACACACACACACACACACACACCACCACCAGAAGATCAATTCCACTGCAGTGATGAGAGTGACCTAGTAGGACCTGATGTGTGATGATTCTGTGGGGGTCCTGATCAATACAGAACAGACTAAAGATTCTAAGAAACTATGGAGAGAAAGAGATGGGCAACAGTGTGTAGTTGTAGAACTACATAGTGCATATATATGGCATCAAATGGATAATGAGTGTAGAAACAAGAAAAAGAATAGTATCATACCTATCTCTTTGATCCTTGCGGCCCATAGTCCTTAACTGCTCCACCACTATAGTGCTCAGGTTAAAGTATAAGCCACAGTACTGCCAAGCTGCCACTGCTGGGTGCTTGAGCAACCCTGGCTTACTTGTATTGTATACTGAAAGATTATATCAATCTGCCAAATAACTAATTAGATTTCTGCACCCTGTCCCCAAATTCATTGGGTACAGGTAAACATGCACCGTGGTAGAGGGTTCTGGAAAGGATTCGGCAGCATTGAACTGTTGGCCTCTCTCCCTCAGACACGAACAGTTGTTCTTACTGACAACTTTATTAGGTACACCGCCTTGTTTCCTTGTGTGTGTTTTGCTGATAAGGCACAGAAGTGCTGCTGGAGTTCACTGTGCTTTCTATAGGACATGTTTACCATATTGCTTGACCTTGTAGATGTACTCCACTGTTTTTGCATAACAGTGGATAATGATCCACAACCCAAATAGGACCTGATCTGTGCTTGTCCTGACCGTTGGAGAACAGAATAACAGGGACAACCAAAGTATGTAGAGAACCAGATGAACTACCGACTGTAATTGTAGAACTACAGGGTACATCTCCTTGATAAGTGGAACTGGTAAATGGACAATACGCGTATAAACAAGGAGGCGTCCCTTATCAAGCGTATGTGTCTGTATAATCCCCTGACTTGACTAGGAAATTTTAGCTGCATTACCTGAACACCTAGGTCTATTAGCAAAAGTCAGCACATTACAGATCTTAAGAAACATGCTTTAAATGAATGATGGGTGATTCCTTGTAATTTGTATATTTAATATCATGAAAGTGTATGTAAATCTTAGCCAATACAACTTTGTGAATATTTTCGGTCTTCTCTTAGACCTGACACTACTACCCAGGCCATGCAGAGCAGCATGCCTGCAGTATGGGTGAAGATCTCCTCCAGCTGGCTGGGACTCCTCCTCTATCTCTGGACCCTCATAGCTCCGCTCATCTTCCCCAACCGGGATTTCAGCTGAGCCTTCATTCCTTCTTCTGTATATTGTATGCGTGTGAATGGCATTTGGTACGTTTATTGACGTTATTCACTACCTTTGAGGATAAATAAGTGGCGTGTGCATGAAGTGTGTGATGTACCCCAACAATTCTTCTCTCGTTTATCATTAACTGTGGATTCTATTCATAAAGTTTACTGGTGCAAACTTATTCCTCTATACAAGTCACTTTTGAGCTCTCAGACCCATTTCTGAGATACAACGTAATGGAGCGTCATTCAGACCGTCTACTTTAGCGATCTAGCCACGAATATGAATATGCATGTTACTGCTGCTACATGTGATCTGTACCTGTTACATAGCAACTGTTTCCGGAAGCTCCTCTTAAACAGGGACGAGTACTTTAATAATTTTTAGCGTGAATGTGGGCACGTGACGCAGGCTGATGTGAGCTGACTATTTTTCCTGTTCAGGCCCTTACCGGTGCCCCATTGAGGCAGTGTATCTGAAAGATAAGCACACGGGCACGCCAGGACATGCTGCATCACGCTTACTCAGAGCTGTAACACTAAACACTGGTCTTCACTGCAAATATTGATGGTGGTGCTTTCTCAGTTTATCAGAAGTGTTTGTATGTGGTGATGTTAAAGCTATGACAGATCATCAAAAGTGCAAAATTGTGCTGTGTAGTGTCATGCAATACCATTTCAGGGCTCATTTGAGCATGTAATAATGGACTCTAATAGTAAACTGTGTAGTTTTTTATGTTTTTACTTTTTATTGATCTCCAAAACTTTCAAATATAGGCTTTAGCCTTTGGGCTCTTTAGCCTGGTTTTGCTTTTGAGATTATGTAAAACCCCTGAAATATTTACTTGTGATAAAATAGTGGCTTGTGTATTTTATCAACACAAACTAACAAAGAGGAACTGATAATGAGTTTTGCTCCACTTAGTCACACTAGCCCAGCACAAAAGTCCCCAAAGGATCTTTACCTGCGTTGGCTTCGGTGCCAATAGAAAATTATTGTATCCCTTTTTATGTGTTACATACAAATTAGCCCACATGTGCTCTGAATCTAAATCCTGCCTGTAAGCACTGTCAAAGACAACTGCTGAAAAGGAGATCAACTTATACTATGTCCTATCTACAAAGTCAGAAATGTAAATGCACATTAAAAGGAATGGAGTCACATCAAATAAATTATACAAAATCAGTCCTCTGCTTGACTGGGCCCCAACCCAACACTTTTTAAGATGACAAACAGCTTTACAGGATGCCATATAGGACACTTAGCCTTGGTGCACAAATACCTCCTTGGGGAAAGAATGCCATTCTGCCAGAACTATGACTCTCAGTCAACAATAAATAATATCCTAGTAGAATGGGCTGCCATTTACTGATTTTAGAAAAATCTATACAGACAGTAATATGAAAGACATAAGCTGTCCAAAAAAGATTGTGAATGTTATAGACCATTATAAGATTAAATGCTGAATTTGGCATTTTTGAATTTAGTTATCAACTAAAATTAAAACTGATTAAGAACTGCTCATCAAACATTATTTATGCATTTATTCTTGGTAACATTTAAGTAATAAGGCAACAGTTAGGCATAAATCATTTAAATTATTTTATATTTTATAAAGCCACCTTTGCTTTAGGTACTTGTTTGAGTTTGGATGTATCTATCAGCTTTACACACCTTCATTGGGGAATACTATACCACTTTTCTTTGCAGGCATTACCAATGATCAACATTGGACCTTTAATGCATCCTTTCTGTTGGAACCTTCTATTGACTTTAGGTCTGACATGACTTTCACTTAATTATGTTCTGAAAAGAACTGGGAGGAAGAGTGAAATCCTTCTGTATTTTTCTTCTATTCCGTACTCCGTAACGACTACAACTGATGTAAAGTTGGGGCCAGTTAGCCTGGCGTGTGATCTAGAGCCTGATCGTTGTACCTAAACAAGTTTATCATTGTCACTCTAAAGGGGCCAATCAATCTAGTAGGTATTTTCCTAAATACATTTCAGTATCTGACCAGAATAGATTTAGCTATTTTTACTTTAAGGGTGTAAGGATTATAATTAGCAAGTATACCTGGTAAAAAGATTGATTCAATTTAATTGAATTTTCATGGTGAAACTGTACAAAGTAAGACTTTTGACAGGTATGACGGTTTCTCATAGGCACTGTTTCACTTTCTACATGGTCTATCAACATTAAGCTAAGGCTGTGCTTTGAATCAGCAATTTTGGCACTCATTTAGAACTGTACTTTTGTTCTGACATTACTGGGTCAAAAATGCAACTTAATCACACTGTCATGCTCACCTACTTTCTAAGGGTTAACATAAGACAAAAAAAATGTTGAATTGAAGGTGATGTCATTTCTTGGGGTATTTTTTTTGTTAATGTTATTGGAAATGATGCAAAAAATATTTTGTGTAGTTTGTGAAATGTTTAAGCAAACCTTGATGTGTTGAGGAACACTTTAGAGGATTTTCAAATAACTTTTTTGTACATTTCTGTGACCATCATGAATCATTCATGTATTTTTCGTGCAAGAGTAACACGAGTTTTAAATACTCTATATTTCGAATATATACTTGCTTAGTGAATGGAAGGTCTCATCAGTCCATATAACTAGAGTTTAAAGTATTCTTGATGTTTATGCTGATGCGTATTGTGATTACCCTGCTAAGTATATCTACTGTTTTCAGAGAAAAGAAGCTGATAATAAATGTCCCGCTCGGTTTCTTCATGGTATCTTTTCAGAGACAATATACAGTAGTTTCAGTGGTGTTCATAACACAAGTGCCTTTATTAATAACCAGGCCTGGACCCAGACCTGAGCACACAAGTGCCTAGCTGCATGAATACTGTCTGAGAATAACAGTACTAGCATTAATAGAAATACTAGTATTGTGCATCATGTCTGTACCCAGATATAGTGATATAGTGTACTGCATGTTCCAATTCTTTCTACTTCAATAAATCCACTCAACAGCTGATCCGTGTGCTTTGGCTTATCTTTGTAGAGATTCCACTAGGTGGAACTGATGTACTGCTGATAGATTTGTTACGGCGAAGCATTTCAAGGAATTGTGCCATGGATTGTTTTTATGAGCACATAGAAAGAATAAACAGTCTGCACAGTTTCTCTGTTCATAAAATAAGCTGATATTCTTTTTGCACCATCAAATAATAATGTTTTAGGTTTGTTAACCATAAAATTAGTTTTGCATCAATCACAATTTCCTTGTTTCTATTTCACTCTAAAGGAAGTTTTCCATGGAAAAAAATGTGGCACAGCCACACAAGGAGATAGTATGCCTTTATTGCTTTCTAATATTTTAATATTTACATGTTATATAGTCACATTTTTCCTTGTTGTGACTTATCCAACACTGCTGGACAGGCATTACCTTTAAAGTATAAACAACATAACACAATTTACTAAAACAATACCACTTGAATGCAAAGTATTTATTTGATTAAGTGATAATAATATAAACAGCATGTGCAAGCTGTTATCTCATGTGCCAGACATGTTAAACTCATGTGGTGACGTTTAGTATGTTCATGTGATGGAATCTGCTATCACACAAAAAGCCACATAAGGGAGTGTCTGAAATCACTACGACTCTTCTGTACTAACTCCCCACAATAATGCACACAGCATAGAGTTAATGGAAATGTATTAAGGGACCATTTTGAAAAATGCTCATAATTACAGATTCCTAATCTGGTAAAGCAGCAAAAGTGTGATTAATGGCATTAAAACCTTCATGCATTGGCGGATCAATTTTGACAGCCCTTAGTTGTTTATTTTCAATACTTATGCCTTTGTGTCCTTTCCAACATTGTGAGCGGCAAGTGTCCGTTTTCCTTTTAAATTATACAAAAATGTGTATCCCATTGTAGTATCTCTTCAAATGTATGGAAATAATGCAAGAAAATAACCTTCAGTGCCTCAATATTTCATCAAATATATACTTATTATCCAAAACTGTTCAATTCTGCAGCCGTCAGATCGGCTTGATCTTAGACTAGAGTATATGTGGATTAATGCAGTCATAAAAAATACGTTTATAAGAGTTTGGCACAGTTTCTGACTAAATCCGTCAAAATTGTGATATGTTGGAAAACAGGAGCTTTTAAATTCAGCTCATTCATTTCGTGAACAAATTACCTTTAATATCTTTTCAGGAGAAAAGTAAGCAAGCTATTGCATATTAAGGAAAGTGGCAATTTCATAGTCCGTTTGGTTCCATTTGCCAAATTGTTTGATATGAGCTGAACTTGCTGTCTTATTGTAATCCTTAAATTATCAAGAGTTCTAAAACATTTTTATTACAGTGTTGCATTGGTTAGATTTTGCTCTAGTGCTTACATGAAGGAACAGACATGCTTATGATTTGACTCCAAGATGACAATATATTCTCTTGATGTCAGGTTAAGCAGTCTGTCTCCAGTCTCTTTATGTCTAAACTGAGACTTAAGTGTTAAGTGTCCAAGTCGAGTCTCTGGGGTATGCTAGTCTGAGTTAAGTCTCTGGTGTCGAGTCGTGTTCAAGTCAAGTCCGCAGCTCTATGGTGAACTACAAACACACTGGAAATTTGTGATGTCTCAGCCATAATCACTTCACAGGTTAATATGAAGCATTACAGGCACTGAAAGATCATAGACAAATAGTGGCAGTAGAACTACACTGCTCACAAAAATCACCTATTTAATGTTAAGCAAAGACCTGTAGGTGGCAGTAGAGGGCTGGGGAGAAACTCGGGAGTTTTCGGGTAGTGATGCCGGAGACGAAGAGTTTCTTTACGGATATTACATACTGTACGCGTTCTTTGGTCCGATTAAGCGGAATTTTGGTCAAAATAAGTGAATAACATTACACATATATAATAGGATTTATTTAGGTACTTTAGGATTTGGTCCAAATAAGTGGCTGGTCCTATTAATCGGAATCAACTGTATATATATATATATATCCCCTATTTTGTGAAACTATATTATAATTAACTATTTAAGAATGAACAAAGAAAACTTATTCTTGTCTCTGCACCACCTTGCTGCTGCTGCACTGAGAGTGTAAAAGTGTCTCGGACGTCTAAAGTATTTTGTGAAGTAAACAATAACGGTTTCTGCTTTAGAAAAGAGCTTTAGGTAGTGGTTGCCAAAATCTACAACACAAATCTCATGAAACATCATGATGGATTTAATCCTCCATCAACAAAACTGCAGAGTAAACACAGACGCGTGTTTTTAGCGATAGCACGTATCAATCAATCATCAGTAATAATCAATAAGCCTTTATTTCAACTTGGAGTACTTTCAGGGTGACCCTCATTTACAATGTGGCTGAGCATTACACACACACACACACACACACACACACACAAGCTTCAAAAATGGTAAATCGACATTTATGATTAAAAAGCTTTAAAAATGAAGTTAAAATTTGATCACAAACTTAATCCTTCATGTTATGATAAAAATACAAATAACAGTCAGGAAACCAATAAAAAAGAAAGTTAAATAAGAAACACTAAAACAAATAATTCATAATATGAATGAATGTAAAATACATTAAAAGGGTAAAAAAAAAGAAAATATAAATGATTGTAATAATTAGAATATATTTAAAAAAAGCAATAATAAACAATGATATTAAAAACAACACTGGACATGTTTTTATGTTAATATTGCAGAAGTAATTTTAATTACCAACCGTGCTAATCCTTCACTGACCCACTGTAAATAAGCAAAGTAAACATTTTGTTGTACAGTATAAGCGCCTGTTTTAATTTGTGACAATAAAACTCCAATAAAAGTCCAATTAATGCTTATTAATTCATCTTGATTTAGGGTGAAACAGAATGTCTGATTGCTTTAGAAGAAAACTTACAGCTTTTGTTGTTAAATAAAATTAGTTCCAGCTGAATGTTTCTTGCCTTCACCTCGTTTATTGCTATAATTCAAAGTGATCAAAATCAAAGTAGCAGATCAGTACCAGTAATACACTTGTTTATACAGTAAATGATAAAACCCAAATGTAAACATAATAGCATGAAATAAAATAACAACATAACAGAATAATAGTTTTTAATAAGGTACTGGACTCTGGGGCTGATGGGTTCAAATCCCACCTCTGCCAAGCTGCCACAGTTGGGTCCTTAAACAAGGCCCTTAACCCAGGATTACTTGGATTGTAAAACTGTATGAATTGTACGTCGCTTTAAAAAAGGGCGTCTGTTAAATACTGTAAATGTAAATTCTCACAGATTTAGCTGTTACAAATAAGCAGCTTTTCGGATGGACAACGGGCTGGAAATGACTGTAACATGCAGCCTCGTATCCCTACTGAGATCCAGGCCATATTGTCCAAGATCAGAGCCTAAGCCCACTTGTTCATGTGAGTGATAATTGAATGAACATATTTTGGTTTTAAAAAAGGACATTTAGGACAGGAGGGCTGCACAGGGCAGGCAGATGGTTGTGGTTGGTAGAAGGGTAGGAGGTCGGAGCCCTGGTGTAATAGTACAGTTGGCACTGTGAACACTAATGCATAAAAAACTTTATTATTTTAGTTCTGATGTGTTCACATAAAGGTTGTGTCCTTGGTGTTCTCTAAAAACACTTTCTCACCACATAGGCATGTCTTTAATATCCAGTCGCTTTCTTTCACTGGTCAGATCTTCAGACCAGAACCAATGTAGTTAGAAGCTTGAAGAAATGACCTACGAGTGAATTAAAGCAGGTTTCATTACGTTTGTCTGTTTACATGCATTATGTGGACATTCCACCTTATGGCAGACAGATTACAGAAACCCTAGTTTTTATAATAGATGAACATTACAAAATGGACTGGAACCATTCATCATTTTCTTATCCGCTTATCCTGGTCATCCTGCTGCGGTGCCTAACCGGTAACACAAACAACCATAGACAGAGCACCAATCCACCGTAGGGCATATACACTTACATACTCGGGGCACTTTGGAAACCAATTACCCTAACACATGTCTTTAGAATGTGGGAACAAGAAGTAGTGCCAGGAGTAAACACGTGTAGGCACGGGAGAACATACAAACTACACACTGATGGAGCCTAGGATCAGGATCAAACCAGGGATCTTGGAGCTGTGAGGTGGCAGTGTTAACCACTGTTTTTTATAGCTTTTTGGATCATGCAGTTACTACCACCTTAAACATGAAAGGTGACTTCATGTGTGTCTTAATTTCTTCATACGCAAGTATATTGACAATAAAAGGCGTCCATTCTATTCTCAGTTCCTCGTGGTTGTGTGATGACTTTTCACTGCTTATTTAGAACAAGCTGTACATGGTGTTCATAAGTGTATGTACCTGCCCTATTGTAAGTAGTACTTCCTTTGTTTGTCCTTGCACTACCTGTATATCCTCTCAAAATCATAACTATATAAACTGGTTCACATTTAGTCGTCGAGTTTTCGGTTTCTGTTTCATTTGGCTGATCTTATGATGTTCCCAATTTTGTCTATCAATTTTTGGCTTCAGTTAAACAAAAACATCAGGTCCATCATCACACTGTCATCTTAAGTGTTACAGCTTTAACCTACACAGGGCTGTAACTGTACATTGCTGTCATATCAGTTTAAAACCATGTTAAATTTAGTGGTGTTTTTAGCCACACATTTGCATCTCTTTTTTTTTGTTGTTGTTAAAATACAATACATCACATAGCTTAAAAAGGCCAGGTGAAGCGAGTAATGTCCGTTCAACGTCTATTTCGGTCAACAACCAATTTTAGTGAACGTAATGTGGATGCTAAATGGCGGACCAGACCATATTTTATAAAACAAACAAAACAAAAATGGAAAAAAATCACTTTATCACAAATCCTCCTGACGTACTTAGGTATATTTTCACAGCATGCCATTGGTCTCTGGCTCTGGCTGGAAAGCAATGCACACAAAAACGCACACAAAGTACACAACAACTGTATAAACTACATGCCAACCTGAAATCAAAATCAGATCCTGGATATTACAGGCGACTCAAAAATCCCAGTTGGGTGGATTTGTCCGTAAAAAAGAAGACGGGGAGGGAGAAAGAGTGAACCGAAGTGACTCCTCACAGTCATGTTCCAACATCTAAAAGAACGTTTCCCGAACAACTTCAAAGTGCGATTTGCATTTTTGTATTTACACTTTGTCATCTGGAATCGTGGGAGTGAAAATGTTTAAGAAAGTGGAAAATAAAAACGAGTGGAATCTCTCGCTGCTGTCGTGGCTCTGGTTTTAGTCGTGCGACACACACCACCATTTTCTCACACGCTCCCCCTTTCAGGTCATTGTGCATTCAGTGGACCCGCGGTTCATTGGAGATCGGCCAACCTCGACAGACACCTGTCAAGATGTCATCAATACTTAAAGAGTGAGCACAGGGTGGCTGGGGGTTCGAGCTGAAAACCCAGTGATGGACACACTCTTATCAGCACACGATCGAGCGACGGCGCTCTGCTCTTTCTTCTTTCTGATAACCGCTGACATCCATCTCTCCTTCATCCTCCCTCTCCTTCCTCCCAATCACCCACACCTGGAGAGAGGGGCAACCATGGTGTGCCCACATCAACCTAAAACCCTGTGTGAAATACGCTTTGATGGTGAATGGAGGCAAATGTAAAGGTTCGGTCTGAAACAAGATCTCATGACGTCTGAACTGGACGTGATTCGCGACGCACTTCACTTCTCTGTTCTTATTATGCGAAACTTTTAATTCATAAAAGCTTTTATCTCATCTGCATCTGACTTACCAGCCAAGACAAAAGACAAGGGCACAGCCAACGAACAGTTCAGGAAATAAAATCAATGCACACAATGTAAGCAAACAAAAGAATAAAATGGAGAAATCTGACAAAGTACAAACCAGGATAACAGAATAACAAAGATGACAGCTTAATTTGATCTTAAAGCTGCTACATAAAATCATTTATGGGCTTCGCATAGTTTAATATTTTTCCCTGGGAATTTAATAAACAGGCGCCGAGTCATTTGAATCAAACAGGACATAAGTTGGAAGTTATGAAATGCAATTGCATTATTTATAGTAGATATAACAGATAGTACTTTATTCATCCCCAAATGGAAGAGTTAGATTTATTGTGTAGAATCTTTTTTTTTTTTAGTTAGTTTGTTTTTAAAAGCTGAGGGTCGTACTCTGTTCGGAACCTGATCCTGGAGAGCACAGGGGTAAGCATGTCCCGAACATAACACTACTCCACTGGCAGGGGGCGCTGTTGTAGCGCCAAAGGGTGATCGTCAATCACGCCACTCCAGTCGTACCTGAAATATTCCTGACCCAGTCAGAAGGTGCTCTAAATTGCAAAATCTACATTAATAGACCTTTCGGTGCATTCCGGGTTTTTAAAAAATATTAATGGAAAAAATATATTGCGGATTTTCGCTGTTGCGTGCGTTTTTGCGGAAGTTTTACATTTAAAAAAAGTTACAAAACTAAAAAAAAAATATTACAAATATAAATTCTAACAATAAAGGAATGTTCTAAATGATAAAATATGATAATATACAGTAAATAAATGTTGTAGCTACACAATGTGTAGGATATTTTGGTGCTGTAAGCTCGGTACGGACGGAGCATGTGTGATACGAG
>JAUZSU010157159.1:0-14093 GCA_034780255.1 Parotocinclus maculicauda
TTACAAGCTCAAGCAATGGTGAGTTAATGGCCTTGCTTAAGGACCCAACTATGGCAGCTTGGCAGTGGTGGGATTTAAACCCAGGACCATCAGGTCCAGAGTCCAGTGCCTTAACCACTAGGCTACCACAGTCACATGTGTTAATTTTTTTAATTTCTTAATTAACTGGCATTAATTTGAGTGAGAAAAAAAAAAAATATATATATATATATATATATACAATGTCATTGAAATGGCCTCTGATGCCAATAGTGCCGTTGAATAAACAAACAAACAGTGTGTATAATTGTTTATGTGTGCTTTAAACCATAGTGTTGTGTATTTCCTGGAGGTATGTTTAGATTTCAGATGTTGTGTAGACAGTAGTGTAGAAAGACTGATGCCTTTGTGTATCTTCTGCATGCAGTTTTCTTGTGCAAATACCTTTTCTACATTTACATTACAGTAGTATAAAAACTCTGTCTGTGTCTGTGATAATGTCCAGTCAAATACCACTTCAATCAACAACCTGTTTCACAGACTGCAGTGCACACACCTGTATTTTTGTTATAATTCACAATGCAAAACTAATCCAAGAAGTTCAACAAGCATACTGTAACAGCATGATGCCCTTTGGCACAAGTACCAATTGAAACCGAGTCCTTGAACAGGATATGCATTTGCTGCTTAAGCCAGCAAAATTGTGAAACAAGCACTGGTTTGCCTGTGGGGTTCTTGAGGGTTTCAAAGTTAGCAGAGTTGCAAAACCCAGCGTATGCTTTGCTTCCGAAAAACAGGAAAATGGCCACAAGGTGGAAGCGTGAACCCAAAACAAACTGACCACAACAGATAGTTCTGTCCTGGAGGCATTTAGTTTACTTATTGTCAGGAAAGGGAAACGAAACGATGGTTTACTTGGTGAGCTTTTTGAAGTACAGATGGAGCAGCATGCATGTGCAGTACTTTTTGTGCTCAGCTGCAGTGGCACAGACGTCCTGTGATGAGATGGAAATCTGTGCTGTGTTTTTGCATGATGTTCTGTCACTGTGTATGGCTTCTATTTTTTCTCCTTCTATAAGGAATACTATTGTATCTCCCCTGATAGCCTGACATCCAGAGAGTATATGTACAGCTATACGAAACATAACGTCCGTTCAAATGTTTGTTGTATATGGGTTTGTTGTCTGAAAGGTTATTATTCTTATTATTATAGTTATTAATCTACTCAATGCATACAATTTTAGATTTTCTTCTGACATCTAAAGCCAATATCAAATTGATCTGGCCTAGGGAGACGGCGGCAAGGAAAAGGGACCTATCCACCTATCCACGCAATATGTACTGTGAGAATGAATCTATTTATCTATTAAAATAAGTCTATAATAATAGCGCAAAAATAGATTTGCACATATAAAATAAAATAAATTAATTAAAAAAGGCATATTTGCATTATTTAGTCTAAGGCACAGAGTCACAACAGTGCAGCCTCTAGTGCAGAAAATGTAATGAAAATCAAAGCTTTAGCACATTTAGACCATATATAATCTAAATCGGAACAGACAGGGACAGAACGGGAAGGGGCTGGCACCAGAATTACAAGCACTCTCAATAGTACAATTAGTATCAAAGCATTTTATCAAAGTGAGTTCATTGATGCATTCTTTCATTTGCTTAATCACTTAATCCTGATCAGGGTCACGAGAAAGCTGGAGCCTTGCCGGCAGCACAGGGCGCAAGACAGGACCAACATTAATAATAATAATTTTAATAATAATAATAATGATTATAACATTTTATTTAATAAGAGTCTTTAAAGACACCCAAGGACACTGTACAATAAGAGCAACAATTAAAACATAGGAGGAAAAAAATAATTTAAATTAAATTAAAATACAACATTAACAGCAACAATAAAAGAAAAATACAGATAAAAACAAAATTGAGGCTCATCCATAAGCCAACTGGAAGAGATTAGTTTTTAGATGAGACTTGAATAAAGTGATGGATGGATAAGCAACTTTGACCCAGCTTTACTAAAGGTCCTATCACCCACAGTACGCAACTTGGTGGTAGGAACTTTAAGCAAGTGCAGCTCGGAGGAATACTAGACAGGACACCAGTCTATAGTAGGGCACATACACTCACACACTCATACACCCAAACTAAGGGCACTTTTGAGACACAAGCGAAGTGAGTAATTAATTTTCAAACAACTTTTAAATGAACATGAAGTGTGTACACAAAGCACAAAGCACAGAACCAGCTAACGCTTTCATCTGTAGACTCCAGACACATGGAAGGCAACCCTTTTGATTTACAGAGAGGATTGTCCATCCAGGGCAGCATGGTGGCTCAGTGGGTAGCACCGCTGCCTCACAGCAAGAAGGTCCTAGGTCCTGGGTTCAATCCCAGGGTGAAATGGCCTGGTGTCCGTGTGGGTTTACTCCTGGTACTCCAGTTTTCTCCCACAGTCCAAAGACATGCTTAGATTAGGTTAATTTGTAATCCTAAAGTGGCCCTTAGTGTGTGAATGTGTGCATGACTGTGTGTGTGTGTCCTACGATGGCTTGGCACCCTGTCTAGGGTTGTTTATGCCTTTGCACCCAGAGTGGCCATGTGGGCACCCGCTGGCCCACAATCCCGTGTAGATTAAGCGGAAGATAATAAATGGATGAATGGATGGGTTGTCTGTCCAGTGTCTTCTTGACTGCACCAACAGCGTTGTAAACCTTTGGGCATAGAGAACCTCATAAGTGGAAAAAAAGTGAAGATCTTTGGATACTTCAAACTCCTGCAGATACCAGACAGTGTGATTGTATTATGAACACAAAACATTACACTACCCAACGCATGCTACTGGTTGAAGCATCACACTAAGCTGTCTACCTTCAGGTGTAGAGTTGACCTGCTTTTAGAAGGGCTCACATTGTTTTTGACATCTGATCAATTAGGGAGAGTGAATGAGGATTTCTTTGGGCAGGCCAATCCATATGATTAAGTAGTTCAGCTCATGAAAAGTGCTCTTGGAGGTAACATTTTTGAGTGCAAGTGTCTCATGATGTGTTGTATTTCATTATCACCAGAACGTACTCATCTTCCTGTGTTCTCAAGCAGAATGCAATGGATCCATGCTGAATCATTCAAAGGACACCTCGATAATAAAATCAGGGACAAGGGGTGGTGATGACTACCTTCTGTGCATCAATCCACCAGTATTAGGAATTCCTAAATGCAAGTTTGTGCGTTTTATATTAATTCCAGCTACATTTATTCTTGATGTAATTTAACAGATGGATGAATTTCCGCATGTGGAAGAATTGTGCTGCTGTCACAGCATTAAATGTGAAATAGTTTGCATGAGTTCTATGAGGAAGAGCGGTTTGTTATCAGGTCACCTCTGGAATTAAAATCAGCACGATTCTGCTCTGTTTCAAGGACTCTATGTTCTTAACCTGCCTAACTACATTTCTGCTTTCTTCTCCAAGCTGTTCTTTTGGCACCAGTTCCAGCACTCACACCTCTACTCAGACCACATCAGAGGAACAACTCCCCCTCCTCCTCCCATCCACCTGTTACCTGCTCTATAAATTTAATTTTTGTATTCCCTATTTTATAATATTCAGTGCCATTTATGTTCATTATATTCTTTATATTATCATATTCTCTATTTTTATTCTTTCTATTTAGCTTATTTGTAATTCATTGATAGTTAAGATGTTATTACAGTATATGTGCAGCACGAGAAGGTGAAAACCGGTGTGTTGCATAATCAGTGCATTTATTATAAGGTCTATGAGAGGGCTGTGTGTCAGCACTGCTGTGCAAGCCAATTTTTAAAGTATCGCAATAACGAAAGCATGCCTAAGCATTTTGTCTTTGAGCCCAGTTTGAGCACAGAGCAGTGGGGGAGAGGGCAGGGCGACAGTCGCACTCTGCCATGATTCAAGGTAACCATGAGTACACAATAAGTGTTTCTGGTGTGCAAGCAGGGGGGGGTGTTTTTGTGTCCTTTAGGAGACACATCCTGTCTTTGGGACTGTGACTATGCTGGAGATCTTACAGAGTTGAGAAACTTTCTGTAGATTTAAAGAAAATGAAAACGGTGCCCTGGGTTGATTCCATCTGGCACCACAGCCTGTTGTTCTCTCTTCACGTGGTAAGCAGAGAAAGATAGACTGTACCATGTAGTGGTGCTGCGGGTAGTGGGTATGTCATCAAGGGTCACAAAGGTTGAAAGAATGAAAAGTGGGTCAAATTGTCGCTAAATTGTCTTAGAGTTTAATCAACAAGACAACTGAGCTGAAGGAGTTAGGAGGGCACTGGGTTTGCACCTTGGAGTCCAATCTGTTGAAAAAGAGGTTCACTTAATGGCTTTTTCCAGATCGCCATCCATTGTTCCATTCTGACTGTAGCCAGTGATGGTTCTTGTTCCGTTCCTCTTTCACATTGTTTTGTTGAAGCTCATGTTCCAATACATCCCTGTATCCCAGTTTTTCTTTTTTTTCTATTCTAAGTTGTTTGACTGTAAAAACATGAATATATCATACAGAAATAAAGAAAGTCCACCTTCTTTAATTGTTCATGGTGGTAAATCTGTCTTCTGCCAAGTAAAGCACATAAGACTACAATGTTAGTACTCCCTATGGCTACTGGTCAGCACTGACAGCTTGTTCATTTTATTGGAACGTGACCTAACATTGCCCATGATCACAGGCAGCAGGTAAGGTCTATGTTTCCTTCTTTTATTCTGAACTGATATCCCACTGTCCTCTCTCACAATCATGGGATGAGGTCTCACGACAGTTCAGGCTTCAAAGGGTGCAGCTGTTCAAGCAGCTGTTGTCTGGTGTAGATTAAAGTAAAGTCCAGTTCATCAACTACTGAATTACCTTTCATGAATAAAACATATTTTAATAGATAGTAAATGCAGAACAATTTTCTATTTTGATGCTGTTATTGCAAATGCTCAAAGAATGAAATGAACCAGCACATACATAAAGATACTAAAACGACAATTCTGGAGTGCTTAATGTCTATGAATTCTTATTAATGTAATATTTATCTTATGTATTTAAATTTTTACATTTAACATCTAGGCTGCTTAATGAGTTTGCATTTGCAGTTTGTGTGTCCTAACACTATTAGGGTAGGGACTTTTTTCTATCCACTGTTGCACTAGGGTTACATATGTGGGTCGACGAGCCTAGATTACCCGAATCTTTTGTTAAGCATAATCATTTAAAATTGTATATCATATTCCTGTATACTGTGATATAAAACTTAAACTAAAACATCAATTCCTACTCAACTTCAAAACCATATTATGTGTTTGTCCTTTTTCTAATTTGCCTTTACCCACTTGGCCGTGCTTCTCCTTCTCTAGAGACTTGAATGTCACCAGAGACTTTATAGGAACCATGACAATGTTGCCCAGTGGTAATTTGATTTTAAACAAAGATCAAAGCCATCTCTTTTAGATATTGGCAAGAAAATGAACCTGGTTAGCCTGTAATGAAAAAAACTGTATGGAAGAATCTCCAGAGAATTCTCTTGATTCAGAGCTCACAGGAGAATTAAAAGTAAAAAAAAACACCTATTGATGGCCATGCTGTTGTCTGTCAATAGAAATATAACTCTACACAGAGCGGTGCCAGGTTCTGTCCAGTAATTCACAAAATCTCATATTTCAATCCCACAAGCATTAATTATATTTTATTGTATAGTTTAAGCACAATTCACCATTTACCAATTGTAAAATAATAGGTAGATTGGATAAGTAAGTAACAAAACAAATTTTATTTATTGGCTTTGCACTGCGTTTACTCTGGGTACTCCGGTTTCCTCCCAAAGTCCAAACACATGCATGTTAGGTTAACTGGTGTCTCTAAAGTGGCCCTTAGTGTGTGTGACTTTGTGTGTGTGCCCTACGATGGATTGGCGCCTCGTCTAGTGTTGTTCCTGCCCTTGCGCGCAGAGTTGCCAGGTGGGCACCAGCTGGACTGCAACCCCGTGTGGATTAAGCCGAAGATAATGGATGGATGAATAAAACGCTATGTGCAAAGTATCTAAACTACTATCTGACTATTATAATGGCCGGTTGGGCACTAAGGGCACTTTAGAAACTCCAACTGACCTAGCACATATGCATATGCACTGTGGGAAGAAAACAGAGCTCCCTGCGTAAATCCACGTGGACACATGCAGACTCCACACAGGTCTTTCCACTGGGGATCAGACCCAGGACCAGCTTGGTGTAAGCAATGGTGCTACCCATCAAGCCACCATGCTGCCACCATGCTTATGAATGTTCTATGAATAATTTGCTATATTGCTCCTGAATTAAGGCATTCGTGACACATGATTACTTCATGCCTATTCTTGATCAATCATGATGAATTACAAATTAATGTATGAATTAATAATTACTTACTCATGAAATACTGCATGAATGAATGTCATTTCATATAGCACTGCATGCACAGTTTAGTTCCATTTTGTACTTAATTTGGCAGTTATTTCTTTTTGTTAGTGACCTTTTCCCCCTACTTTCTCTTGTGGGACATTTTGTTTAAGTCTACATTTGCTGGTTGTACTTTGGATGTGTTCTGCACACACCTTAGTGTCTGGCCAAGAACGGATGGCCCAGTTTTAAGCTTCATTCATTCTACTTGTGATTTTTTTCTTTTGTCCAGGGAGCTTAACTCTGACATCCAATAGTTCCAAATACATTTTTCTTTCCTAAGTCTGAACTACTGATTATATAACTACTCTTTATATCACTATACTTACTCAGACTGGATTAAACCAGCTCATTAATTCTTCTACACATGGGTCGACTGATTTATTGAGACCAAGCATGTTTGCAAGTTTTAATCACCATAAACAACGATTAAACTCTGCTTTGCAATAACTGGGAGGTCTACCATCAACCTGCACATTTTTTTAATCTGTCCCTTGGTGATCAGATAATGATCAAAATACATCTTAAAACGTTTTTTCACATAATCTTTGGGCACAAAAAATGCTTGTTTTTAATTGAAAACATTTTTCATTCTATAGCTGTTTATGGAGAAAGTTGTTCATTTTAATGGCATATTTTAAATGTGGACAGATTTTTGAATAAAGGAAGGCAAAGAAAAGCATACTATTTTATTTGCTATTTTACTCCTGGAGGAGAGTCTGGAAGTAACAGTCACAGGTAACCAACAGACAGTGCACCAGTCCATTGCAGAATTCTGTAAGCATCACATTAAACCCAGACCAGTTTTTGTAAGGGGTTCTTTAAAAATATACAGATTAATGTTGTCTAACTTGCTTCTGGGTTGATGCTTATGTAGAATGACACCAAAACATGCAAAAAAGACTTACAACTCATACAGTCTTACACTTCAAGCAATGGTGGGCCTTGCGCAGGGACCCAGCTGCAGCAGTTTGGCAGAGCTGGGGTTTGAACCCTGGACCACCAGGTCCATTATCCAGTACCTTAACCGCTAGGCTACCACAGTCTGCGGTATGACGTCTATAAGATGTTTTTACCAGTCTTTGTACATACGAAGCATCTAATTTATTCCCTAAGAAGTAGATCTATTTAAGGCAATTAGATGGAATGCTGACCCTTACATGCTAGCAACATTAAGCTGGTAGCATATTCAGCCTAAGCATCTACACTGTAGTAAAATTGGCTGTGTAGAATTTATTATCTATCTATATATTAATAAGAAACACATCTATTAATACTACACATTCATATGTAAGGTACAAGCATGCACCATTTATTGTCTGATCTGATCAATGGCAATTCACTTTAACTAACGAGGACTGAATAAATGACTCAAAATGGCAAAGACACTGTATGGTGTTGCTTAATGTATAATGCATTATATTATACTGTATATTACAGTATACAGTATTGTTCTAAACTAAACAGAACAATTACTTAATATTCATAACAGAGTCCTAAGGTGATTGTATATTTATGTACTGTTATGCCTCTTGATAAAGCAGTATATTTTGCTCCTCATGCCCTCCTCCAATCATTCTCTGCAGTTGGTTCTCATCCAGATTGCGATTCTGTGAGGAGGCTTGGCAGGGCAACCACTAATGGATCACATCAGCAGCATTGAACAGCCAATCAGCACTGCAGATCCACAAATAGATTCTGGAGTTAGAGTTTAAGATCAGACTTTGGCCATTAATTCAAATTTTCTTTTTCTTACCGGTCATGTGCTCGTTTGCTTATTAACTCACGCTTAGGCTAAAGGCTGTTCTAATTCAGATGATGTGTTCAGGAATGTTTTTTTCTGAAAGTCACTCATGTTTGTGTGCATGACTCTCTGCTACTTATTTGTAACAAGCTGTAAGTAGTGTTCATAAGTGTATGTGCCTGTCCTATTATAAGTGAAATTGAAATGACGCTTTATTTACATTAGCCTAAATTTAGCTTTATGGTAAAGCCTGGTCAACATTTTCAGTCAGTATCCTTTTTTACAGAATGTAATGCAGTCATTACATGATGCATACCTGTACTTTAATGTGCTGTGTTCATGTTTTTACCCTACAGTTCTTGGTCGAGGTTATGGCGGTTTGGCGCCTATGCAAGAGTAAACCGGGTACAGGCCTTAGTGCAACATTAATGGGATAATATGGAAGGACTTATCACACACCCGGCCAATTACACGTTCACGTTCACCTGCTGTCTGATTAGACACACCTGTTCCTCATCAAGTCACACCCTTCTTAAGCACCTCACTTTCATCCTTTCGCTGATAAGATTCTTGGCTATGCACTCGTTACGCTACATTGCTTAACACTGCCTTACTGTGTTTCGACCTGGGGTTTCAGACTTCGTCTCTGCTTCATCCCTGATTTCTCTGGCGCTCCCGTTTGACCCTGGACCGTCTGACCTTGTTTTTGCCTGCCGTTTTGCAAATAAACCAGCTCTTTCTGCAACGCTGCAGAAATGAGTCCGATATCCTTCCACTCCGCGTTACAAGACCATATTAAAAACACAATACAGATATGTAAGTTTGCTTACTTAATAATAAGTTTGCTTAAAAGTTTAATAAGTCCAAGTCCAAATGAGACTTTTTGCGAGTGTTATTAACCTACACAATCCATATATTACCCTGCCAGATATTATTATCAGTTGCAGTATAACAGTAGTAATGATACACATAATTGCCCAGCCTCTGGTGCTGAAAATTTGATTAAACACATGCAGCATCAGCATGGGCAGACTGAATGCTGAGAAAGGTTTGGCTGGCTTTGCAAATCATATAAGCACCGAATTGATGAGCCACAGGTGTTACTACTGAACTATATCCACTGGATTTGGCTTCTGCAGCACAAGAATCATGCATGTGTCACAGAAAATTGGGGATTAGTTCCTATGTAAGAATTCGTTTCTATTTGTGGGGGTAAGATGATGCATTGTGCGTTTCTCACAACCCCCTGCACACTTTACAGTTTCTGGACATTCCTTCGTTTATAGCACTTTTCAAAAACACCTAATTATTAATATAACAGGAAATGAATTGCGCTGTGACAAAAAAGGCTATTTCTCATCCCATGATTTTGTTTGTGTGTGGTAAGGAGGGATCAGCGGAATGCAGCTTTACCCATCCTAAATAGTAAACAAATAAAACAAAAATATGCATACCATGTTGGTATTAAATAAATTAATTTATGGGAATTACTGTAGTATTTTGGCAATTAAGATATTACTGATACACTACTGTACCGCTTATATAAAATTATCTCCAGACGACATCCAGATATCATATCGTGCAATTTCACCTGAAATGCCTTGACTTATTAAAATGCTTATTATAGTTAAGTGTTTCATTGCTGTTTAGTTGCTGTTTAGGGTTTGTTCAGTTTAAGATTGGCCTTATATGATTATATAATGTAGTAAAGCTGCTTTAAGACAATCTCCATTGTAAAAGCGCTACATAAATAAATCTGTCTTGTCTTATGTTTATGTTTGTACTATGTTTTACATTATAAAACATGTTATTTAAATGTTAAAAAATGTTCTTAGTTATTTCATTTGACTTATTTTTGAAATTTTGATTTGCAAATTGTAATAACCAAGATAACATGGGGGATTTAAACATTAATATATCTATGGGAAAGATACAGAAGAGTACACAGATGCTTTTGTCAACCAGAGATAAATACGGCTGTTTGATTTGAGGTTGCAAACCAGATTTCTAGGTTGTTGTTCCAGTGGAATAAAGGCTCATTCTGTCCCCCACTGCTCTGAATGAGACAAGAGCGTTTGTGGATTATCTTTGATCATCCTGCGAGCAGCCTGTGCAGACCGAGAATGTCACACAAATATACAGTTCTATTATTAAGACATCTTCCAGCATAGTTATATTAGGGACTATTCAATCTGAGTTAGTACATTTTCAAAAGAAAGCATATCTGTGCAAACATTAAAGTCTAATAAAAACCAGTACTGAATACAATAACAGTATCAAATATCAACAATGCACAGATTACAGTTTTTATGATTATTAATGTCCTTTAATTTAAATGGTAAGAAAAGAGAACGTCCCAGTGCACATGAACAAGCAGACTGACACTCTCTTCCATGTAGTGATTACAGTTCAAATTAAAGGCTCACCTGGGCCTGATTTATGGAATCCTGCTTGAAAGCTTATACACAGGATGCTACTAGCTTATGCATGGGCTTGGCCACCTCTCTCTACCCTTTGATGACTTTGCTCTATTTCTTTCATGCACACATAAAATTAGTCATAATCAAACCGTGGTGCTGAGTGTTCCCATGATCTCAGGCCTAGGAATAACAGCCATCTAAGTGATGCAGTAATAGGAGATTTTAAAAATATGTTTTTGTAAAGCACATTATTTATAAAAAGGAATGAAGTCAACGCTATATTTGTTGGATGTTGGTGGTAGCATGATTGATGGGTTCATTTATAGAGGGCACTCTGTGCTGGAATGCAGTGTGGAATGTTAATAAGTCAGAGTTCTGCTTCTACATTAATGAAGCCAAATAAGCAATAAATAACAAATACAGGCTTATGCAAAACTCAAATCTACTTTTACTTCTCAATGTTTTATCCCTGCATACCTTGGTCACGTCTCGCTCAGAAGCTGGTGGAACAAAATGACTCACTCGGAACATCATTAGACTGATAGAAGCAGGATTGTTGTTTCAACAAATTGCCGCCATCTAGGCATTTTTGACCTAACCTAGGAGGTGCATGGGTTTACTGAGGTCATGCACACAATGTGAACAGGCTCTGGACAGCCTAGACAGAGTAGAAACTATTTGGTCCACCATCCAGACACAGGTGGCACCTTCACTAAACCTTACCTACACACACCTGTTTCTGTCCAGATCATTTCAGCTGCTTAGCAGAAAGAATTTTGAGAAAGATTCAAAAAACTTAAAAAGTATTGTTGTCATGGTGCCCATTTTGTGTCCTGCCATTGATCACCAGCCACCATCGTCATCGTTTGCACTGGTGTCAAGAATGACAAACCTGGACTGCTACAGACCAGACTGGAACTGTCAGGGTTCCTACCTCATGCCCTGGAGTTACCCGCCGTTCTCAGTTTATATACAGTGTTTGATTTGCGACCTGATGACGAACACCTGGTGCCCCCGTTACTTAAGTGCCGGTTCTAGCGTTGTTCATGGCCAGGTCATTACTCCACCCGCGCACACACCTACACTCTGGACGTTCGCTTATGATCAGTTGGTAACGTTCCGGGGCTTATAGTGCCCACAGACGTGTACGGGGGAAACCCCTGAGGTATCTAGTAATTTAGGGACACATTAAGGGTTTCCGTTCCATACTTGTACGCTCCTCACATGCTTGAGCTCACGCTCTCTCCGTCCTCGGCTCCTTTCGAGTCTCACTCCCGCCGGCTGCGCTCTTCCATTGAGACGCGCCCCGGTTCCACTCTTCCGCGATTTATTCGTGCTCACGCTACACGCGCACCCAAGGTCACGCTCGCCCTCTGCCATTTCAGAATCCCTCCATGCCTCGCAATTTGGGAGACGTCCCTATTTAGCACATTATCGTGCTCTCCGCACGTCTGCCCCGTTTTGGCACGTCAGCGCTTTTTGCAACCAGTTTCCGCACTGCCCCCACTCGAGACGCAACACAGCGGCGTGCCTTTTCTTCCTTTTAGTTTTTCCTGTGTTCGGGAGCCTTTTGCTTCACCCTTTTCCCCCTTTTAGTTTTTTTATATTATTTCCCTATTCTTATTATACGTCGTGGGGTTCCCTGGTCCTCGCATACTTGGGTCCTAACATGTATCGTAACAGGAACCATATCAGCTTTAGCAACAAATTCAAGTTCTGTTTGCCATCTGACGGTGGTTAGGTATGAGTATGGATTCTGACTTTGCTGTGGCGTGATCCACTGCCCCAACTGCTGGTGTGATGATCTGGAAATACTTTACCTGTTGATACGAGGGACACACAGATTAGCAATGTGTGCAGGACATACGCCGGCCGTGTGCGTTGGCAAAGCTTCCAACTGGCATTTTTCAGCAGGGTCATGCTAACACATTAACTGTGAGGGTATCCCAGGGATGCCTTTGACAGATTAATAGCCAATTAATCATTTATGGGACCAGCTGGAATGCCAGCTACAGCAACCTATGAGTGTGCAAGATCTATAGACCCAGCTGCAACATCTGTGGGCAAGTGTGCCCCAGGATACAAAGAATACAATTTGGAAACTGTTTGCTTCCACGCTCAACCTTATCTCATCTTGTATCCAGAATCTAGGCTGCAGGCTGCTCAACAGTCCTTCTGCTCTAATATTGTAATAACTTGTATATATCATTATTACATTCTCAAATAGAAAGTTTCATCCAGTAACAACAGCTTTTTCCTGGTGTATTGTTTTTGTCAAAAAAAGTGCCCAAACGTTTGCATTGGAATATAGTACATTTTAGAGTCATCTGTTCAGAACCATGTTTTAGACAGAGAAAGAACAATATTTGATTTATTAAAGTGAATTATATATTTTAAATTACTTTATATGTTGTAAAGGACATTTTGGTAAAATTGTTACGCTAGGGCATCCCGGAGATTTCGCAAGACCATTCCTGGTCTCACTAAATCCCCAGGATCCCTAACGGATGTTTAACCGGAGCCCAAGATGCAGAATCCACAGACAGACAACGTAATATAGCAGGCATTCAAGTGATGGGTGAAAATGAGCCCACGCACGGGACCGGTGGGGGCATCGAGCCCATAGTCCAGAGTCCCGTGGTGGGGCCGAGGGGCCCTCCGTTGTAGTGCAGGCGTCCGCAAACAGCCTGGGCGCTGCGGGCCCACGACGTTGAAGTCCGGAGCGGCAGGGTCCCAGGGGTCCGCGAACAAGCTGCAACGATGAGGGTCCGACGGCCAGTGGAGAGGGGGTCGGGATACCGCCATGGTGGCTCCGCGCCAGAGGGCCCGTCAAGGCTACGTGCCCGGACCAGGCAACAGCGCCTATTGGAGCCAGGAGGGCTTTGCGCCAGAGGGCCCGTGCGGGCTACGTGCCCAGGCCGGCAACAGCACCTATTGGAGCCAGGGTACCGTGAACGAACCCATAAACTACAAATGAAAAGGAAAACTGAAATAACCTGTAACAAAAGAAAAGGCTTTAAAGCCGCGGATCACGTGACGGCGTACAGCCGATGATCCGGGGGGCTGCCCGTTACGGCCAATACCCGGCCGCGGACCAAAGATGCGAGCTTCAACGCCGCGGGTCCAGGGATCAGTCCCCATCCAGCCTCATGTCCCAGGCGCCATCAGCTGCCTGGGAACATGAGTGGAAAAAGTCCCTAAAGGTCTTTAGGTCTTTAGGTAAAACGAAACATAAAATAAGGAAGTGCGCACAAAACACGGGGAACACTAAAACGCAACGCGACACAGACAGGGATTAACGCAATGAGCCGGCGAACACGGGCGTGTCCGCTCGGCTCATCAGACAAACCTAATTAACTCAAAATACAAAACAGGTGCGTAAATGTACGAAACAAACCAATAGGACGCCTCGGTAAATCAAAACAAACGCCATGAGACACAGCGGGGGAAAACCGGAAACACAACGCTAAGGGACGGGGATAAAATAACA
>JAUZSU010157169.1:0-14093 GCA_034780255.1 Parotocinclus maculicauda
ACAATTCAAGCAATGGTGGGTTAAGGGTCTTGCTTAAGGACCCAACTGTGGCAGCTTGGCAGAGGTGGGATTTGATCATCAGGTCCAGAGTCCAGTACCTTAACCGCTAGGCTACTGCAGTCCCCATGTGCAGTCACTGATTGCAGACTAATGCCAGTTTTTGTAGTTGCCCTGTAGTTTATATATGCAGCTCTGTTATGAATTTAACAGATGGACAATGCATAATAAAGAAGAACTGTATTAAATTTTATTTAATTTCAAGTGATGCTTGAGTGACAAAGGAGGCCTCATTTTGCAAGTAGGTTCAGCCTCTGGCCTCATTCTGTAATTCCTTTCCTTGCATCCTTGGAAGGAGGAGCTAGTACAAAAGGAACGGATGAGGTGACCTTAAAGAAATGGGATGCAAAGTGTTTCTTTTTTGTCATCTATGTTGTACCCCCAGAATTGAATAAGCAGTGGATTATATATCTGAACACCGAAGCAAGAATGTAAGTGCTTATTTGAATGTCAGTAGATGGATGAAGCTCACCGTAACTCGGTGCGTAATAACAGTCTGCAGGGCTTCTGCTGACACCTGTAATAGGTTCCCCACTCTCCGTGCTTCAGCCTCACTAAAGATCCTTGCCATCTCGCACGACTCGCTCTAGATAATGAACAACACCCACAGACACTCTGTTTTTTTTTTATAACAGTAAACCTCTGCTGCCTACCAGCATGTGTATATGCAGCTTAAAATGCAATCCATTATGCTGGTTTACCTCATAAGAGCTGAAACAGATGTTGCCTAACTGTAGAATGGATGACAGGATGGCCCAAATAATATGTATCTGATCTGCGTGTAAGCCAATTATCTCCAAACATTGAATAAGGAGGAGGAAGTCCTGCTTGTCATGCTTTCCTTGCAGCTCACAGGACCCTCCCTTTATTCAAAATAAAATGAAAATAAAGGATTCTTACTGTATATAATAGAATGCAGTTACACTTTATACTTACATCACATAGACAAAAGTTTGCAGACATCCCTTTTAATTATTGATCCCACTCCTGCTATTTCAGCCACACCCACTTGTTACTTAGCTCCATCAGACACTTTGAAAATACCAACACTGTTCACTAATAACAAGAATAGAAAAAAAAATCTATTTACCTCTACTGAACATTTGAGATTCGATTTGGACTCACATGACTGAGATTCAAGATTTCACTCAGACTTGCACTGCAGAAACTTGATCTCACATTAAGCAACTTCTGAACATCTCTGCTACTTTCTTTAGACCTACCTGGTTGAGGTAATAGTAAGTCTCGGCTGCCTGTAGATACAAGTCCTGCTTGTCCCACTGATTCATCCCAGCCAGCAGCTCATAAAACACATGGTAGTTTCTCTCCTCTTTAGCCTAAATGAAATATAAACCTTTGTTAATATACAGCACTGTACAAAAGTCTTAGGCCACCAACAGATTTGTTGTTTTATCAATGGTATAATGACGCTGGCAACAATTTGACCCAAACATTTCTAACTTGGATTCTTCACTTTTTAATTCTCTTTAACCTTTATCATTAAAATCACTTCATCTTGGAAGGCATGCTTGAGCCATACCTGGAAGACAATGCGTGATTTCTCAAGGAGATACTTTGACAATGAAGTTCCAACCACGACACCACTGACAACAAATTCAACAAGTTTAGAACCAAGATCAATGCAGATTTATTAGATTTAGTCCCTTTTATGTAGATAAAAATAACTTGTGTTAGTATGATTATGAATTAATTATGAATAAAATCGAACAGACTTACTGGCATATGTGTATGTGTAGGTACTTGCCAAAGCGGCTTGAGTTGTTGTTGAGTATTGTCTTGGCATTACCAAAACTTTCCAATATGGGTAAGACATCCATTGGCTAAAAAAATCACAAGTACAACATAAATATATATCTAGTCACAAAACTTAGGGGATACCCCCTAAATATCCCCTAATGAAATATCCCTATTTTTGTGAGTGTATATAGAGCATATATATATATATATTTAGATGTAAGCACCTGACGCAGGCTGTCGTTTCTACCCTGGTACATGGAGCTCAGATAATGGATAATAAGCTTAGCTGCCTCAGTCTTTCCAGAGCCACTCTGTCCACTGTAAAAGAGATTTAATTGATAATGGATAATAAGGGATAAGGAAACATACCCACTTTTACAAGTAACTGTTTGGGTAATGTAATGCATCTCTCACCTTATGACTATACATTGCTCTTGCATGGTACTCTGGGACTGACAAAAGGCAGCATCCGCAATGGCATAAACATGACTGAAGATATTTAACATCAGTAAACCACTATTGTTTTAAAAATCATCAGAGATCAATCAATATGGTAAAGTCGACTACTCACGGTGGATTAGTGTGCTTCTCCTTGCCTTGGTACTGCTGTCTCAACTCCTCGGAGTAAATGCTCAGAGGCTTAAAGGGGTTGATTGATAACAGCATATTGCCAATATAGGTCTGTTACAGTCAGCAAAAGACAAAAATGTTTTTAAAAAAACAGTATGACGTGGAGAATTTTAAAACTGATAGGATACGTTAATAACACGCACTAAGACATGAATGCATACATAAATGGTGTCTCGATGAAACCGTTTCTTCAGATTTAGCAGCACTGAACTTTCACACACCTCTCTGAAAAACAGGGTTATTTATGATCCATTTACACTATAATGCTATCATTTTTAATTAACTGTAATGCATTGATAATGCTGTAATCAGCTCATATAAGCAATTAAAAATACACTTACTGGTCACTTTATTAGCTGCACCTCCTTGTTTCTACACCCATTGTCCCATTTTATCAGTTTTACATTTTTTATTGTATATTCTGATATTCGGACCTTTTGCATGGCATTTTTGTCTACTCTTTTGGATTAACCCTTTTTGCGTTTGTTTGCTTATTATGACCAGCTTTTCTGGCTTTCTGACCCTCTGCCTGTTGATATTAACTGTGAATCTTTTATGAAACCTGCACTTGACTGCTTACCTGTGTGTGAAGCCATTCCTCACAGAAACAGATGGACTACAGTATTTAATTGCTGAACTACAATGTACTTCTACACTTCTCACAAAAATTACAGGATATTTCCTCTAATATAATATTTAATCTATATTTCCTCTAATATAATATAAGGATATTTATTATGTGAGCAGCATATATGGTAAGAGGTGTAAAAACTAAGTGGTGTACCTAATACAGTTGCCTGTGAGTGTAGTGCATGTAAGAGGAAGCTGTGGGTAACACCAGGGTTAATAACACTCACTGTAATTGTGACAGGTCCTCCACTTCATCCACCTCCATAGTTTCGCTGCTTCCTGGCATGAGTACCTGGCGTAGAGATTTCTCTTGAGACATGTCGATAATAAGAGCTCATACTCACCATGACTGTGCAGCAGCTTAACTGCAAACTGGTTTAGAAGCTACTGTGTACACACCTGCATTAGAAGTGCACTCTAACATGCAACAAAGGAATGATCTAACTTTCGCAGATGCAACACAAGCTGTGCCGATAACATCGCAGTTACCAAGCAAAGGCGTTATAGCAGCTGAAAAACCAGTCCATCTGAAAAGCTCAAATCATTCATCATTAAGAGAGATCACTAATAAAGCAATAGAATACACATGCACATTTTGTACCTGAGTGCTGTTGAGTCTGCTCTCCAACATATTTTGGGTGGGATCGTCTGATTCCCATGGTCCTCTGCCATTGTCTATGAGAATTGTTTGAGCATGTTCATCATCTTCATACACAGTTCGCTTGGTCAGCTTCTCTCTGGTTTGATGTGGCAGAAGGTTTTCGCTCCATAGCCAGTCCTGAGGATCACCGCACATTTGCCGATTTTGAGCCCAGTGGAGCTCCCTAACTGATGAAAGAAGGCCATCGGCCATTAGTTCAGCCACTTCCCTATCTACATCTTCTTCGTATAAGGAGGGACTCAAAACATCTCTCCATGGCTCAGCCCTGGCAGATGGCACTGCCTGACACAGATTCTTCTCTCTGTGCTGTTTATCCAAATTTTGTCCAGCATTTACGCTCCCTCCCAGAACAGGTCTTGACAGGGAAAGTTTAGAAAGACTTATCTGTGCACCCCCAAGTTTTCCCTTTGCTTCTTGCAGGATGCTGGATCTTTCTAAACTGCCTAATATTGGTGTTTTCTTGTCAGTGTGAATTTCTTTTCCTCTCTCTAACGCTTGTCCTTCAGATTTGCCATGTCTCTCAAGTAGACTTGCAGCATTGACCTTTTTAACAGGCTTGAGTAGGTTGAGGTCTGGTTTAACTGGTAGCACCAGACGAGCACCAGGCTTTGGGGGTTTACGCTCTGGAATGGCATCACTGGATGTGCTGGTGCTGGGATTAGAAGAGTCTTTAGTCTTGCCAATTTTGTTCATTCTGGGAAAGACAACTGCAAATTTGGCATCTGCGGAGTTGGCCTTCTCTTCTGGATCTTGGGAAGATGAACCAGGGTCATCACACGATTCCCCAACGTCTTCAGCGACACTGTGCTGTGTATCTGTCTTCACATCTTTTGGAGCTTTTTTGGTAGACTTTACAGTGCTGCCAGCAATTTTCATGGCCACTTTTTGACGCAGAAGGTTCTTATTGGACCTTGTTTGAGCATTTTTCCTATTTACAGCCAGGGCAGTTAACCATTTCGAAACTCCAACTGCCTGTGAGACTGCAGACATCTTTCGCCGGAAATTGATGCTTCTGGTCATTTTTTTTTGTAGCCAGCCAGAGACACGGTGCAAAGTATTACCTGCCTTCTTCTGTGGAATTAAAGACTGTGTTGACTTTGAAGTGGATGCTTCTTGAGTTTCGGTTGTTTCTACTGCTGTTTGCTCATTAGTTTTCTTTTTCCTGGCCTGATATCTCAGAGAAGCAATTCTCGCCATTCCTATAGACAGTCTTACGTTCTCAGCCTTTCCTTTCTCATTGGATTCTTTGTTTTTTTCCTCCATAGATTCTTCCTTGGATGTAGGTTTAGTTTTATCCTGTCTGCCCTTCCCTTTCAATGTGAATAACATTAGGGACTGTTTGGTACGCAAACCTTTTGAAGGACCTGGTGTCTCTTCTTCCTTCTGTATTTCTTCTATCTTATTTATAACCTTTGTTTTACTAGCCAGTTTTTGTATCCGAGGCTTCCTGTTAACGGCATCAACATTATTGGAAGTTACTTTTTCCATCTCATTTTCTTGTAAGGGTGGAGTTTCTTCTTGAGGTTTCTCTGCTGAAGCAGCCTCTTTCTTTTGTAGAATCTTGGATTTTAGCATTACTCTTTGGTTTTGAAGGTGTGGAGTCAGTCTAAGTGGTTGTAACTTCTTGGGTGGAGTGGCAGGTTCCTCCTCCTTTTCACTGTCATCAGAACTTAACTCCTGAGACTTGACTTCTTCCTCGCTAATGTCAGATTCTTCTTCAGAGTCCTCTTTAATTTCTTTTTCTAAAGGTTGATCTGCATCTTCATTTTCGTCTTCTGTTTCTTTGTCTTCTCTTTCATTTTCCTCCTTCCCTAAATTTATGTCTGGATCTGAGGCTTCTTCTTCACTGCTCTCTTTACTGTCCTCTGTCTTGCCATTCTCCTCCAGACACTCGGACTCCGGCTCTTTCTCCTCATCACTTGTCTCCTCGTCTTGTTTTTCAGAGGTCTCATTTTCAGTGTCAGATTCATCCTCCTCCACAACCAACCTACGACCTCCCCTTCTAGCATGTGGTTCAGGTGTTTTGACAGCTGTTTTAGCCCGAGGGGAATCTGAATTAGCATTGGACTTGGCATCTTTGCCTTTGCTGATTTTCCCTGTGATTCCATTAGTAGACTTCCCAGGTAATGATTTGCCATTTTGCTTTCTCCCACGCCTAGTTACTTTTTGATCAGTTTCTTCGTCTTGTGGCTCTGCAGCATTTTCTGGCTTCCCGGGTTTCTTCTCTTCTATTTTGGACTTTCCTTTGGTGACTGCATTCGTTTTCTTGACTTGCACGTCACTACCCTTGCCATTTCTTTTTCCCGCTCCATTCTCATGACTCACAGGGGGACTTTTTGATTCTGTCTTTTTACATTTTTTATGTTGAATTGTTGTCTCTTTTTCTGCCTTGGTTTCCTCTGCTTTCTGTTTCGCCCCTCTGGCCCTCCTTGGTGATTTGGCAGGGGACATGATGAGAAGTTATATTTGCATTTCTTGACTTGACTTGCCAATTTCCAGACGTCAAGGCAATCCACTTTCTACGGCCTACAGATAAATTTGCAGGTCAGTTGAAACTGTACAGTCTTTATGTGAATTATTTTGTTACTTTCAGCTTTTTTGTTGAAACAGTAAACAGTACAGAGACCCACGCTAGCATGGAGGCAAGATCATGTATCATGTCTATCAGCTATAGTGAAAGGTGCACCTGAACTAATGGGCATCATTAGGACTGGGTTTCAGCTATTTAGTGCATGAGATGTGTGGGTGAAACACCAGACCCAATAATGAGAAAACTGTCCTTAATTGCGTTACTAACCTATGTCACGTACAATGCAGAGCTCAGCGTGCAACATTATAAACAAAGTATAAACAAAATAATGGACGTCTGTGTGTCTATATGTAACACCTAAACGTTTTATTCTACTGATATTAATGCAACATAGTTTATCATAAAATGCTTTGAGATTTAACAATTAAATCAAATCTTACAAAATAAAGATATACTTTATATATTACACTGGAGCTCTACCTAGTTGCTTACCTGTTGTTTTAGGTTCATTGGAGGCATGATGAGGGTCTGCTGAGTGCCTTTTCTAGCCAGTAGCTAGTATCAGTGATGCACTCCAAATATCTGCTTGCTTTTGGACCCACACCTAGATAATGCCTCCAAAACATATACAAGTGCGCACACTCTGGGCTGGTGAATAATTCACGTTTGCCCTGCGACCCACACACCCATTCATATTGACAGCTGGTGAACAAAGTCTGGAAAGGTGAGAGGCAGTGCTGAAGGAGTGAAAAAAGTGGTGACATATGATAGAGAGGGATAGAGGTCCTTCTAAAGATTCAATTAGTGCACCATACAAAGGATGCATACAAACCTCCTTCTCCTAGATTTTGATTTCCTTTTGTACTTCTAGGCAAATAAGTAAGTTTAATAATATATGCATACAACAACCATGACATTATTGCATTACTTTGTCATTGTAGAAGGAGAAATCACTGCGGAAGAAATGTGTTACTCAATTTTGAAACCCTGCGATATAGGTTTATTTATAACACTCGTACAAGGGTTATTTATAACTGGCAGGCTTACAATTAATGGCAATTGTTTCTGTGCTTTCGGAGGTGCTCTAACACTGCATTTTGAACAATATTTCATTATGAAGTAAACAATATTTCATTTTGCAGTGCTTTGGTTTGCATACATGCCTTAAAAAAGCACAGAAGCAAGGAGAGTTTATGCTTGTTCTTGGATTATAGTTGTTCCCTGTTTATGTAACATGTTTTCCCTTTAAAGCCTGCGAGAATCTTCAAACAGTGGTGTCAGATGTCAGCAAAGTGTTTGAGCTCAGCTATTTTGGAACAATGCAACACTCAATAATAAATGACCAAACTCTTGGCTGTACAAGTATGACAACTGATCCCAGTGCAAATGGAAGCTTTTGTTGACCAAAACCTTATCTGCAGGCCAAACTACAAGCTGCTTGTTATTATTAATATTTTTTTAACCTTTTATGTTATATATCATTGAGGTTTACATATTTTTCCCATTTTAACCTCCATTTTAAACCTTTTTTCTTTGACAGTGATTACTGTATACACACATACAGACTATATTAAATGAAAAATAATACAGGAATATGAAATATGTAATAACATGTATATTATAACAGAGAATATAACGTGTAGATCTAAATAAAATAATAAATAAAAAAGTGAGTCTCAGTTAAAACATGGGTTAAATTTTGGAACTGTAAAAGATTTGAATGAATTCACACAGGCTGTAATATTTGTGACAAACTTCTAATTTATTTTTTAGCTGAGTGTGCAATATGTTGCTCTTTTCATTACTGATGTCTGTAAAGGTCAGGCTGCAATTTTTCAAGTGTTTAGGATAAAACAATACAAAGGTACAAAATATATATTTGGCTTACTGAAACCAGGAACAGAACACCCAGCTTTCTGAACTTGTTCGTTTCTGCATCTTTTTATTAGAGAACTCTTTAAGATATATACAGCAGAGGGGCAAATGTCTTCTAGATTAATTCTAGTTCCTAAATGCTTATATTTGCAAATCATGTAATCAGCAGAATAATTTTAATCAATCCGACTGTGATGGACTTTTTTCCAAGTTAAGTTACATGCATTTCTATAGCAATGTTTAGCACAGAGTATTGTTTCAAAGCAGCTTTACTATCTAGGCCCACAGTTCTAATTGAACAAGCCTAACCTCCTTGGGCAGGTTGGTTTAATTATTACATTATATATGTAAGAATTTAACTACTAAATAAATTAAGAATTGTCCTACTTATTACCATTATGAAAATAGATCACACAGCTTACACAGAAGCTAAGTTATGTAGAGAACATGTGTAAAGACTCTTTCTTGTCTGCTTGATCCTTGTCGGGGTCGTAGGAGAGGCAGCATAGCGTGCAAGGCAGGAACAAACCTAGACACACAAGGTGCACTTTGACCTAACAAGCAGGTCTTTGGACTGTGGAAAAAAGAGTAACCAGAGTAAACCCACGCTGACATGGGGAAAACATACAGACTCCACACAGAATGGACCCAGACTGTTCCACCTGTGGATTGAACCCAGGAGCTTTTTGCTGTGGGGTGATAGTGTTACCTACATGTGTAGAGTAGAATAAATAAAACAAAGCATAATAATATGTCCAAAGTGACTTACAAAAGTGCTTTGTATTCTTCCTAGTAGACAAAACCTCATGTTAGTTCATATAAACAAAATCCTTAAAACACAATCCAACCAGAACCAGGTAGGATTTGATGTAGGTAAAGTCAACAAACACAGAAGCAATTATTTTTATTCTGTCTTCGCTTTAGTGCTAAGTGAAGAGGTGAGTTTTAGTGTTCTGTATTTTTTGCTTGAAAACAGCAAGAAGCTTCATTCAGACATTCAGTGGAAGTTCATTTTACCACCCTGGTAGTCTAGTTTTGATATAACAAGAGACAAGCACCTGGGTGTCTTCCCTGGATATGACTGGGTCAATTTGGAAATATGAGCAGAAACCCTCAGCTGGTTATCAATTAAAAGATAACTCAAAGGTTTCTTGCATTCTCCAACGGTGTGATGATGAGTTCAACTGGGAGATGGCAGGATCTTGATAACACTAAAGCAAATGTAAAGCAATTCAGTTTTGCTGTGGTTTAGCTTCAGATCATGAGCTGACATCCATAATGAGATGCTCTCCAAACATGCTGAGATATGGGTGGAGACCTGAACACTTGTTGGAGGAAAAGAGAGGATGAACTGAATGCCATCAGCATAACAGTGATAGGACCAAAAGAACTGGTGTAGAGAGAGAAAATAAATGGTCCCAGAACTGAGCCTTAAGGAATTCCAGTTGTAATGGCATGTTGTTTAAATACAGAGGTTCTCCATGAAACCTAATCAGAACCTCGTCCAGGTAGAAAGCAAGTCACTGCCAGGTGGAGCCTGTGATTCCAAGACTGGAGAGGACAGAAAGGAGAATCTTGTGGTCAACTGTGTATAGTTAGAATAGTGTTATTTAAAAAGTGCTTGGTGCCGGCACACAAAGAATACAATTAAAAGTCTCTGGGGAGAACCATTGCCATTGCCATCACCATCTTGATCAAACATTTTTCTTCTTAGCAGTGAAGAAGAAAAACATGTATCAATAATTGAAAGGTCAGTAACATTCTTAGTGAAATAATCCTAGAATAACTTTTAAATATGTAAACAATATATTTCATATACAGTACTCTGTAAAGTCTTAGGCCACCATTGATTAGATTAGATTAGATTAGATTAGATTGGATTAGATTAGATTAGATTAGATAAGATTAGATTACCATTGTTTAAGGTCTTTCTGAGTATCGGTTGTGTCAGGATGAGGCTGCTGTCTGTCTTTGTTGTTTTTTGTCTTTCTTGTGGTGTTTCTTTGGTCTGTGTCTGCCTGCATCTGGTGCGTCTGTCTTGGTATCTCTGCTTTTCTCCCCTCTCTTACCTTTCCTTTGTTTGTTGCTATATTATATTGTGACCTTGTTTGCCTCTGTCTGTGTTTTCTCTGTATTAGCCTAGCTTGTTAGCCTCTCTTTGTGTTGCTTTGTGTTAGCCTATCTTGTTAGCTTTATCTGTTGTAGTTGTGTATATCTTCCTTGTTACTTTTGTCCTAGCATTTGTTGTTATTGTCTGTTTATTATAGGTTTTGTCTTTTGTAGTCCTTTGTGTGTTAGCTTGTTTGGCTTGTTTATCCCCTTACTGTGTTTGCCCTGCTCTTTACCTTGTTTTTCTATGTCTCTCACTTTAAATAAACCCTCTGCCATTGCACTTATGTCTGCCCCTGTGTCTCCTTCCTCTCCCGGTCGTGACAGGTTGTTAAAGTCTGTTGTGTTCCCCGGCCATCAGAATCATCAATTCCATCTTCAGTTATCTGTGACAAAAAACACAATTTTGGAAATATGTGTTGATAACTTATACACCACAAGATAAATTGCAAATCTAATTGCGGCAATCAATTTGAAAGACAATTCTGTTCTTCCTGAAAGGACAAAATGAAATAAGAGTTCTAAACAATTTGTTTATTTCTTGGACTGTGATATATCATTTTGAAATGATGGCAGTGGTGAGCAGACCTTGTAATCCAAGTCCAATAAGCACAACCAGGTTATGAAAGCTTACCGAGACAGTTGAGGTTAGTAAAATTCTCTAAGAATATTGTTATTCAATGAATGGTTATCCTATGGAGATTACTTCTCACTGATAGACGAGCTAAGAGTGGAAAATTGTGCATAGTTACAGCTGAGAGGCAGTCAGCAACAGTACATGTGCCTACATAATACATGACAAAATGGTCAATTGTGTATTGTAGGTGATTCATAGTGTGTACATATTCCTAGGGCAAACACTTCTCTTTGAAGCAATGGTCGTGGCTAGGCTTAATTGAATAAACGAGCACATGTTAGCCTCCTGTTTGGCATCTTGCCTGGTAGGTGACGGCTCCTGCATAGTGATAGACAATAAAAACTGGCAAAGGAATCTCAGGCTTAGCATAGTGGGGGCTGTTGCCATGGTAATGGTGACATTTCTGCAGGAACGTGTGATCCGCATCCTGAGACACAAAGTACAGCGAGAAGGATAAAGGCAAAGCACAGCCAGAGGTTTTGTCTTTAATTAAATAGGTATTATGACATAGATTCCATTTGTTATCTCAGTGGGGTTGTTACAGTGTGGCTGAATATTATAAATGTGACAGTAGGATAAGCTCCTAAATTTGTATGATGGCTACCTGAGACTGGTCATCTAGGATGGCCATGTGACTCAGGCTTACAGCTTAGTTTTATGATACTGGAGGGAGGACCCAAGGATGCGGGAGTGTTGATCGAATGACGTATTTTAATAATGAGGGATAACCAAAAAGGCAGAGCAAAAGGCTCTCCAAAATACAAAACACAAAAGGGGAAACATGCAGCTGTGATGCGTCCCGAGTGGGAAGGGCACCTACAGCTGACGTGTGTGCGAGTTGGCAGTGTTACACGCCGACGCGCCAGAGGGCGGACGTACTGTGAGCACAGTAAAGCGCCGATTTGGGACGCTTCCAGAATCGAGTGGCGCGGAGAAGCTCCGGAAGGCCAGGGGGCGAACCCCAGTGTAAGTGCGCTGAGAGCGCTGGAAGAAGCGTCCCAAACGGAGCAGCCAACAAAGCGGAGTGACGCTAAGCGGTGGTACGGAGTGAGGCAAAACCTCGGGAAACCTTGATATTTTCCTGATTGGCTATGTTACCTCAGGGGTTTCCCCCTTACTTATACGTTGGCAAAAAAAGCCCCGGGTTGTCACTGACTAAGCGTGAAAATGTACGCATACAAAAATGCGATCGCTGGCGTAGACGTATTGCGCCGCGAGCGAGAGACGATACGTACTGCATGTAACGGTGTGATCACGAACAACGCTAGGACCGGCACTGAAGTAACGGGAGCTCCTGGTGTTTGTCATCACGTCACCATTTAAACACCAGATAGAAACCAGCTCACCGATTGCTCTGTAACGGCACTCGGTGAGGACGGTGACTCGCACGGGAGCGTGAGGTACGACTCCCAACAAGTTTACACATTTCAGTGAAATGCCCAGCTTAGGCACACTTTCTATCTTGAAGTCTAGACTAAAAAAACAGATTTATTGACTTATACTATTGGGTAGTCTTGTTACACATAAGTCATAAGTGCAGCTCTGATCTTGGCCGTCTGGAATCTGGAGTTGTCTCTGGTCTACCTGCCCTGTTATGCCCTTCATTCTGGTAACATACTTTTGGTGGACTCAGTGTGCTATACGGGGTGCTGGCCTGTTCTGGAAACTGATTCTCTATAGCCTGGGCTTGTGAAGCCCTGCCTTATATTTGAGCCAGAGTATCAATGCCATGTTGTTTGTGCTGATCTGAGATGTTAGGTTGCTGTCATCTTGCCTCTTAAGTGTGATCCGTCTGTTTGTTCATAATGGTGGCGAGGGGTGGTCGATGCCTCACTGGAGCCCTCATGGGGCTCATGGGGTTACCTTCTTTGGCTTCCTTTCAGTTGTTATTAGGGATGCTCTGAAATGAACATTTGAATGAATCCCAAACACATTTTTTTGTTTTTTTGTTTTCTCAGTTTAATCAAACACAAACATATTAACTTTTTATGATTTTTTTTTTACAAAAGGTGAAGCAGGCGTGTAACAGTTTATCCTTCCGTTAATGTTTTTGGTTGTATCTGTGAAACATTAACAGTATAGTTTGCTTGCAGGTTTATATTTATAATACCATTTATATTTACATTACATAAGCATAAAATACCTTGTATTCAAATGTATTAATTACTTCATTACATACATATGTATAAATGACTGGGTGTGTTATATAGCGACGTAAAAATCTCTCCTCCAGGACATCTACCTCTTTCTTCAGATACTTGGTTTTAATATTTAGTTGCTCAAATAGACCAGACTTAGCTACAAAAGATTTGCAAGATACCAACTTCACACAGGCAGCAGTTGGCTTTGGGCTTAAATGCTGTATTTATTTAATACATTTATACACCAACAGTTCTGTCTAACTCTGTGAGGATCAATTGCTCACTCATGTGCTTGATCAGTCATTAAGTAAGCACAGTGTAGAGCATGCTGTAAGTAGCTTATGAGCTGTGAATAGTTTATATAGCCAGTTATTTGTACAGACGGGACGTGCTTTGTAACACCCAAATGTTTATTAAACCTTTATTGTGCGCTATACACATTTAGCGAACGTACAAACAAGAACTACTGTTGCTTCCGAACTTTGTGCATTGAAAAATACATTTGCAAACAAGTTTTTCTATACGATCTACAACACAATGTATAGGTACTCAGCATGCCAAGCATAATACTGTAAAAAAACAAGTTCTTACTCAATTCCAGTCAACGTTTGAAGAGCTTATCCAGTGTGATCTTACGCGTTCTCTTGACGGACTGCACTTGAACAAAATCACCACAAACATCTAACGCAGCAATGGGACTGCTTTTTTTCCCCCCTGCATAAAATAGCGGCGCAAAGTTTCAATGCATTTCCTAGCATGCTTTAAAAGCAAAACTTCTCCTGGGGAACCCAGGAATCCTCCCATATCTCGCTGACCCGCTTTGCATCCGCTCTAAGTGGCAACTTGTGGCTTCTTTTTCTTATTCACTCTCACGTTCTTTGGTCTGATTAAATGGAATTTTGGTCCAAATAAGTGAATAACATTACACGTATATAATAGGATTTGTGTACTTTAGGATTCGGTCCGAATAAGCGGCACTGAAATATGACACTTTCCACAGACAGGGAGCAGCAGTTTCTGTCTAGGAAATTTCCTGTGGAAAAACGCCACAGTCCTTCTTTTCAG